>OY294069.1:91540320-91727820 GCA_958510875.1 Endomychus coccineus | reverse complement strand
TTGCAAAGATTGCGAAAAGGTATATATTGGCCAATCTTCACAATACCTCGAAAAAAGATTAAATGGCCACAAATATACCAAAAATTCATCAACTGCGCTCAATAAACATGTGAAAGACACTAACTATACTTTCGACTACAACAATACAAAAATTTTAAATATTGAAACAAACGACAACAAACGTTTGATATTAGAATCTATTCAAATTAAAAAGAACAATTGTGTAAATGACAAAATAGATTCCAATCTTTCGAAACTGTACAATAATCTAATTCAAACTTGACAAAATTTTATTAATTTGAAATGTCACTTTCCATTTGTCTATTTAAAATTCAACCTAAAAAAGATGAAGTATTATTTAACTATGACACTATAGAGTAACAATTTTGAGGTTAAATTCCATAGAATTATCTTAAACTTGAATAGTTATGATAGATCTGAAATGCTTATCATAGAATAACTAATTCATACAATAATTCATAGATATTTATAATTGTACAATCTTGGAATGTCTTGTATTTAATCAAATTCAATCTATTTCAAATTGTAGTTAGCCATACATTACTCTTTCACACACAACCGATCCAATGTTTCCTGCAGTTTTAATTGGATCTTAAAACACAAGTCGGCTGCAGACGCATTTCATTAATCGAAATCATCTATTCTTTTCTAAATTACATGGAAACACTAATTCAATTAACAATTTTGATAAAGGCAATAAACATTGTCGAAACGTCAAAACAGAATTTTTATTTCATCATCAGTATATATACGAACCAATATACCAAGAAAACATACAAATATTACAAATGGTTCAAGAATATCAACAAAAGAACATATATATATATATATATATATATATATATATATATATATATATATATATATATATATATATGTATATATATATATGTATATATATGAATGGAAAATGAATGATTGAGATACTTACATGCACATGAGTATTGGTATTCTGATACTTAATTACGCAATCAGGAGTAACGCTCGTAAATATGCCAGGATACAGAATTGATTGTGACCAAACTTAGCCTAATCGACATCTATGACTAGCAGTATAACTTGAAGGCAATGATGATCCATAGAAATAATACCGTCTAATTCGTGCGTTTACCTACTTTTTATGTTAACAGACATTCATATTATGAAATTCAGGTATAAATAAGTTGAAAAGTTCGCTGTCATCATAAAGTGACTGAGACAATATTGCCTTGGAAAAAGAGAGCTTCCTTTAAACCGGAACGGGCTAACCGGAAGTCGATGCGATAACCGGTCGGCATTCTTTCAGCGACTTCCGGGGTAGAGACCACTTTACATTTCCTTCCGTAGAACTTGGAACACTTCAAATGAGTAATGGCAAAACTCTTATTGGCCTGCTTGCTAAAACGGATGTTCCGTGCAGAGTTTTACTCAGAACCTAGAACTGGTATAGTACACAATCTTTGACTTCTCCAACACGCGTTCCTTATTAAACTAATTAATATGTGAAGGTAAATAAAAGCGATGAAAATAGTGTGGAAATTTGACTATTTAAATTTAATTTTTAGTTGCCGTATAAATGTTCCATTATTCAAATGTATAATATTTTGGCGAAAGCTATTTATCCACATCGTTTTGATCTTTCCATAACTGAAAACGTTAACAACTCTAGTTCTATAAACAAGAATTATCATTAGTTTAATGTACTGTATGCACTGTACAAATTAATTCCAGAATAAAATGTAAAACACGAGCAAGGTACACAGGATAATATTCAGCAGCATTGATATACAAGCCTGTGTATGTGATATTTGAAACGGTTAGCAACACTTCGTGGAAGATAAATGAGCTTAGTGACCATCACCGATTAACAGACATCCATCTACCTACGGGCCATTGTTCATCTAAAACCTCCTGGGATGGCTTAGTCACATTGTATGTTTTACGGACCAGAAATCCATGTATCAACATTGTGAAAGATACACTGCAAGTTGGATATCGTATACCGGGATATAATAGAATTCTTCACATTCTTATACAATTTCATGTTGGAACTACATTACTACTTATCTGATTCTACTCTAGATGATAGGACGCTTTATGCTATAATTAGTAAAAAAAAACTTTTTTGTCTGATTTGATTGATGATTTCTGATGATGGTCGTGAGACCAAAACGTACGTAGGGACGAAAATATAAAACAAAGTGTTAATGTGAACTATTTTCCGAGAATTTTCATATATAATTCATACTGGGTCAAGAATCTTTATTATATTCCACTCTAGTGAATACACCATAAGATTATGAATTCCACTATAGTTATATTTGTTTTGATCATTCATAAGTGAGGTACTAAAATTTAATTAAAAATTAGAGAGGTCCACCAAATATTTTCTACTGACTATTGACTAGTATATAATTTTGATTTTGATTGTACTGATTCATTAAGAATATTTCTCAAAAATTTAAGTTGCTGATCTTTATATCTTTTGACCACACGAGAGGAAAACCCATAATGTTCTTGTAACATCGTGCGAATTAGTTGGAAAGATGGGAGTAAGGTATTGAAATTTTTTCTGAGGGTTTGGATGATATAGGTATCAATTAATACTCACTAGGCAAATTGATTCGCCGTTCGAGGAAAAATTAAGTCTGGTATAGAGAAGGTTGGCAGCTCTCGAAACTTACAGTGAAGTCAGCCTCCCTGGAGTCGCTAACAACGGGAGCTCTGAAAACCTCTATACTATAGTTGAGAAAATATATTCCACTAAATTGAATGAAGCAACAGCTAAACATTTTAGTAAGAAACTTTTGCAAAGTGATAACAAATCCAAAACTACTTGCGCTATAGTAAAATATCTGACGACAAAATCTGAAACGATCACTTTAGTAGCGTAGTCAACAATTTAATACAACTAAAAAATTTAAGGATGACTTCAGTACTGAAAATATCACAAATGCATTAAAACGAACTAATGACTATTTTGTTAGAAATAATCTAACTTCAGTAAGACTTCTTGCATCCTATTTTGAATAGTTGAAAATATACATTCCCAGAGTCTGGAGTAATGAGTGATTAATTGTGTAGCCTTTCTTTTAAAACTACTGTTTCATAATTGAAAATATATTATTGAAAATGATACAAATCAAAATCTTGTTTCTACAACAACTGTCGTTTTATTAACAATTATGTCATGACAACACTCCGCCTACTTCATGACAAAAATACCGTCGTCCACAGACACGGAATATCAACGTTATAATTTGAACATAATCGGCCCCTTTGAAAACCTCAAGGTTTCAATAGAACTTAAAAATATGAATACAAATGAATTAAATTTGCTTGTAAAGTATAATACATCAATTTATGGTATTTCTTCACAATTTAACTTGTCCGATACACTATTTTCACTTTCAAATGGGAGTATACAAATTTTTACAACTGGTCTCTTATAAATACCATTGATCGTTTTGATGGTAACTGATCTGATAACGTCGTCGTTTCCTTTATGCAGGCTGATCACTCGTCCTAAATGCCAATTAAGTGCAGGGGTGTTATCTTCCTTTACGATGACTAATACTCCTGGTTTCAACAAATTGGGATATTGTTGTTTCCATCTTGTTCTAATTTGTAGCTCAGAAACGTATTCTTTGGACCACCTAGCCCAAAAGTGTTGTAGAAGTTGTTGGGTTCTTTGAAAAATATCTAAACGATTTCCTTTAATATGCTCCAGGTTTTGGTCGGGTACAGCAATAAGTGATTGTCCGATGAGAAAGTGCGCAGGAGTCAAGGGACTTGGGTCATTTGGGTCATTGGATATGGTACATAAAGGTAGTGAATTTAAACAAGCCTCTACTTGTGTCAACATTGTATACAGGTGTTCAAAAGTGAGAGATGCATCACCTATTACACGCTTTAAATGATACTTGGTAGATTTAATACCGGCTTCCCATAACCCACCCCAATGTGGTGCTCGAGGAGGAATAAAATGGAACGATATACCTTCCATTGCAGTTTTTGATTCAATTTCATGACGAGATCTGTTAAGGAAGCTATCAAGTTTTGCTTTCGCTCCAACAAAATTAGACCCGTTATCAGAATATATATTTAAACATTTACCACGTCGTGAAACAAAACGGCGTAGTGCAGCTAAAAAAGATTCAGTACTTAGATCGCTAACAAGTTCAAGGTGAACCGCCTTTGTAACAAAACAGATAAAAAGGCAAATATATGCTTTAGTTATAAGTGGTTTTCGACCCTTTCTATCGCGTATCAAAAATGGCCCGGCATAATCGACGCCAGAATTCAAAAATGGCCTTGCAGGTGTGATTCTAGATTCAGGAAGATCAGCCATTATGTATTTAGTGCTGGTAGGATTGATTTTGAAACATCGAACACACTGACGAATTATTCGTTTCACGGCGTTACGTGCAGATACAATCCAAAATCTTTCTCGAATAGAAGATAATACTAATTGGGGTCCTGAATGGAGCAACCTTTCATGTTCACATCTAATAATCAGAATTGATAAATGATGTTTCGATGATAAAAGAGCAGGATGTTTTTTCTGATAATGAAATTTGGAATTCTTCAATCTACCACCTACTCGTAAGATTCCAAGTTCATCTATGAAAGGACTTAATGACAATATTTTACTGTTCTTACTAACGCTACCAGTTTTCTTTATATCGGATATTTCTTGCGCAAATGTTTGTCCTTGAGAAAGACGTATCAATATATTCATGGAATGGTGAAGTTCTTCAACTTCAATTGAATTGATTTTTCTGCAAGTCTTGTCTGATAAACTATTATTTTTAAAACGTATACAATATGATATAATTCGAAGTAGCTTATTCAAAACCGAATATTTCGTTATTATATTCACGAATTCTGGATTTGGATATTTTGATACTAGATTTACTGAAATTTGCTGTTTTCGAATTTCTTTGCTATAATCTTCATCAAATTCGGTAATACTTTGATGAGGATTTTGTCGCGGCCATTTACTTTGAGGATTAGATAACCACCATGGACCGGTCCACCAAAGTTTTAAATTTTTTAATTCCCTGGGATCAACTCCTCGTGTTAATAAATCTGCAGGATTATCGCGAGTGTTGATATATTGCCATCGTTTTGCATCGGTCAAATCTTGAACTTCGGAGACCCTATTCGCTACAAATGTCTTCCACATATGAGGAGGTAAACTAATCCATGATAATACAATTCTAGAGTCAGACCAATACCAGATACTGTTGAAGTCAATATTCATGGATTTGATTACTTTATCTACTAATTGTGCTAATAATACAGATGCACATAACTCAAGTCTTGGTACGGTTATGATTTTCAGTGGTGCCACCCTATTTTTTGAACATAACAATTTCACGAAGCATTTGTCATATTGATCAATGGATCTTACATGCCCCATATGCTAATTCGGATGAGTCCGGAAATCCATGTAGCTGTATTTCGCGAAAATTCTTACAAATAACTTGTCTTGGTATTTTGATAGAGCTGCCGTACTCCAAATTGTCTCGAAATGATTCCCACATTGTATGAATGTCTAAAGGGACCGATTCATCCCAAGATAATTTATACTGCCATAATTTCTGTAATAAAATCTTTGCTATTATTATTGAGGGACCTAATAGACCAAGCGGGTCAAATATCTGAGCTATAGTCGAAAGAATCGATCTTTTTGTGATTCTTTTGTTCTTTTGGGGTGTGATAGAATAATTTAGAATATCTTCAGAAGCACACCAACGTAAACCCAAGGTTTTAGTTACGTTTGAATCACCAATATTCAAAATCGCTCCGTGATCTTTTGAGCATATACTTTCAAGCACCTCAGCTTCATTGGATGACCACTTGTTCAGAGAAAAGCCACCAGATAAGAGAATTGCAGTGATTTCTTGTTGTATTAATTTAACGTCTTCAATGGTATCACCACCAGTTAGTAAATCATCTACATAAAAATCTCGATGAATGATTTTACTTACTAATGGATTATGTTCGAATGCTTCTATGGCTAATTGGTGTAAACAACGTATGGCTAGGAAAGATGCAGATGATGTACCGTATGTCACTGTGTTAAGTTCAAAACATTCTACATCCTTGGAATCATCTGATCTCCAAAAAATGCGTTGCAAAGATCGTTGGTTATTTTGAATTAAAATTTGTCGATACATCTTTGTGATATCAGCGGTCAACACAAAATTATATTTTCTAAACCGTAGTACTATAGATAATAAATCCTCTTGTATTGTTGGCCCTATCATCTGTAAATCATTTATTGAATAACCAGATGAAGTTTTTGCCGAAGCATCAAATACTACTCGGAGTTTAGTTGTAATGCTGCTTTCCTTTATCACAAAGTGATGTGGGACATAGTATGCATTATCGTCATTTGGTGAATGTAATTTAGTCATATGTTGCAAGTTCTCATATTCTTCCATGAAAGTAACATATTGAGTCTTCAAATTAACATTTTTATTGAGCTTTTTCTCCATTAAGTAGAATCGTTTCAACGCCATTTCTTTAGAATTACCAAGTTTAGAAATAGATTCTTTCAGAGGTATGCTAACAATAAATCGTCCAGTAGAGTCTCGCATTGTTTGTTGTACGAAATGCTCTTCTGCTGCATTTTCTTCTGAAGAGAAATATTTTCTTTCTGGATATTCCTCGATTTCCCAAAACCTCTTAACTTGCCGTTCAATTTCTCCAAATGATACCAAATTATAACAAGAAGCCTTTGAATAAAGAATATAATTTGGAATTTCTCCTGTTACTATCCACCCAAGCAGAGTTTTTTGTAATACTGGCTTATTTTTTCCAAGCTTAATTTGACCGACGCTTATGAGTTGCCAAAATATGTTTGAACCAAGCAATATGTCGATTTTTGCAGTATGATTGAATTTCGGATCGGTTAATAATAAATTGCGAGGTATGTTTAATGATCTGCTGTCAAAAGAAACAGATGGAAGGTTTTCTGTGATCTTTGGGATAATCAAACATGATATCATACTTTTGTATGAATTACAACGTGACTGTATTTTAACTTTGGTGCATTGTGTAATATTCATAACCGAATGATTAATACCCGATATAGTGAAATTAATCTTAGATTTTTGCATTCCTAATATATCGCTTAATTCCTTAGAAATAAAATTTGACTGTGATCCTGAATCTAGCAATGCTCTACATTCATGCATTTTTCCATATCTATCGAATACCTGTATAACTGCTGTAGATAGAAGAATTTGAGATTCAATGTTTTGTAATGAATGATGCGACGCAATTTTGTTACTACTTGAAGTATTTCCATTGATTATTGTTTCAAGGTTATCCTCACCATTTGACATTGACTCATTTTGTTTATTTACAAAGTGTAGAAGGGTGTTATGTTTCTTACCACATTTTCTACATGTACCTTTCTTACAATTTTGTGAACTATGACCTTTCTTGAGGCAATTTAGACATAAATTCAATAGTTTGATCTTATTAAATCTTTTTTGTATTGGAAAATCTAGAAACTTTTGGCAGTTATAAATCAAATGGTTTTCGCTACAGATAGGACATTGTAATATTTCAGCAACTAAATATGATTTAGTCCTTTGCTTAACTTGTTGAACTTTGTTGTCATTATCGTTCAATTGTAAAGTTTCTAGTATTCGGCATTTTTCATTTAAAAATGAAATTAATTCCTTGAAGGTGGGTATGTCAGAGATTGTTTTCTCAGATTCCCAGTCACGTCTTGTGATAGAATCCAATTTCGAGACAATCAAATGTATTAATAATATATCCCATTGATCTATAGGTTGTTTCAAAGCTTCTAGAGCTCTTAAATGCATAGAAACTTCATCTAATAGATGACGTAAGCTCATAAAGGATTCTTTGCTAATGTTTGTCAAATTGAAAAGACCTTTGACATGATTATTGATTAGAAGTTTTTTATTTTCATAGCGCTCCAATAATAACTTCCAAGCAACGCCATAGTTCGCAGAGGAAATTTCTAGTGATCTTATGATATCTGACGCTTCCCCCTTCAATGATAATCGTAAATAGTGAAACTTTTGTACATCTGAAATAGCATTGTTAGCGTGAATTATAGAATCAAAGGTATCTCTAAAGAATAACCACTGGTTGTAATTACCATCGAATGTTGGTAAATTTAAAGTTGGCAATTTTATCTGATTTGTATCATGAATTTCGGATCGCGATTCATCTACTGAACCTTCCTTGGCATTTGATTGATTTATAAATTGATTTGCCTTAGAAATGATCGAATAATAATATTGTTCGAAATTGTTTCGTTCGACATCGTTATTACTCACATCGTTATTCAATAATTCGATATTTAATTGAATTTCATTGAAATTGTCCAATAACAATACGGCGTTTGAGAGACGTATTTTCAGCTCACAAATGTCTGGAGATTCATCTCGTTGAAATACATCAATGTATGTATTGAAACGAGTTAACTGGCCTTTAATAGAGCCACGTTTCAATATCAAATTTGATAGATCAGTCATTGTGTAAATAATTTTCGTAGATCACACTGAATGCTGACACAAGTAGAGATATAAAAGTATTAGTATTATTATGATTGGAAATAGGGATTAAGGACTGGTAACGCACTCACTTTGGGAGCTAATACCTTGATTTCACCTGTAGAATGCCAGTGATTATGGGCTATGTTTTCCAAATTCCATCGCTTTATCCGGCTCGAAGGACCATGATTAATTGTGTAGCCTTTCTTTTAAAACTACTGTTTCATAATTGAAAATATATTATTGAAAATGATACAAATCAAAATCTTGTTTTTACAACAACTGTCGTTTTATTAACAATTATGTCATGACAACACTCCGCCTACTTCATGACAAAAATACCGTCGTCCACAGACACGGAATATCAACGTTATAATTTGAACAATGAGATCGTCAAATTTGATGCTATGACAAAACTACTAGGACATTCTATAAGCATATCAGTGACCTCAGCAATCATCTGAGCAAAGCATGTTAATCTGTCTTGTGCTAATATCTTGACACTGAAACAGCTAAAATCGCTTATTTATGTATATCCTCATCCAAAGTATGAACCCACATGTCAAGAGAAATGTTACTATCCAAAAATTCATTATTCGCAGCACGTGTAAGTTAAGCGCAAACGTTTCTTGTGGAGGATTGTTCAAAAAGAACTCATTTCTTACCGTCTATGGAATCTACGTATCAGAATGTTCACTTTTCATGAGAAATCAACCAGATTTATGCCATCAATATGACCACAGGAAATGCTAATATGTTTGTATATCCCAAACATCGATTAACATTAACCGAAAGAGGTCCATTGTAATCTGTCAATAAATTTTCTGCCGAATGGTATAACAGGTATAAGCGATTTTATGAGCTACTTCACATCCCAGCAGCTTCTCATGATCTAGAAAGCACAGATTCGATCTGTCCTAAAGTACTGTTCAGATGTTTCAGGTTCGGCTCCCAAACATACGCTGAAGCTCTTGGATTCTATCCACACTTTATTTTTATATCGAATAGCCAAGTTGTGAAACTATATGCCTAAGTGAGGTTTTTTCCTATGCCTATACCTCGAAATCTGAGAAAATATTCGAATGCATATCTCCTCTCCCAACATTCCATCTACATAATGTTATGTAAGGTTTGTCTCAGGATACAAATTTGCCTAGTTTACTTTTATCATATGTGATAAATGGAAAGATCCCTCAATTGAATCGGTATTTCCCCAAAATCAAAAATACAGATGGGTATGCATTGAGGTACAGTGATTATTCATAATGATTGGAACTTTCTGGATTTGAAAAAATAAAGGAGCTATGAATATGAAATTTCAAAAACTCGCTAAAATGAACTAAGTAGATTAATAAGTTGACATTATTTATTAATCTGTATCGCAATATTTATATGCAAGTTTCCATGCTAGATGCTATTGCCAAGAACAACGGCTGATACTAAAATGACCAAATACTTTCATTTCATAACACACCCAAACAAAAAAACTTTATTCAAACAGTAATGTACAAACGTCATGATAGAGATAGTTGAGGTCATTATTGGACAGAATATTGAGAAAAATAAGTAATGGATAAATTGTATGATAGTTAGTTCCGTGCAAATTTGCTAAAAGAGAGTTTCTAATATTAACATAGTTCCAAATAAAGGTTAATTATAATAGGACATTATTAAATAGGTTGGTACCATTATTCTATTCTATGAAATGTTGAGAAAACTACTACAAACACAATCCCTAATTAAACTTTATACTGTTATCACACACAATAGATACTACTCAGTATCAGAAAAGATTGGAATGTAATTTTCCAATAGTGATGATGTCGACTATATCATTGTTATTGAGAAGTTCAAACTGTCTAATATTGTGAATGAATCAAACCCTCTACTATCCATATTTCATACTTCCCAAATATATATAACAATATAACATTGCAGGTGACTGATAATTTCAATATTTCCTTGTTAGACAAAAAGTTAACTCCTTAAAAATTTTGATTTGTTTTCCCAGCTATAATTTCGCAAGGATGTGCTCCTACGAAATTCCTTTTCTACGTACTTGGAGACTACTTAATCGAATCCATTATTGGTTGATGAAGGATGAAGAATCATAATTCAATGAAAATCCACAGGAGAGTCATCTACCACTCAAAATTGATATTGAAAATAGTATAGTATAGAATAGAATAGAATAGAATATTTATTAGCACAAGCTAATTTCAAATTATACAGTTAAATTTGTATTATATGTAATATAATTGGAGAGTCAAAACATGTGTCTAAATATAAAACAATAGTAAATTGTAGAAACAAGTACGTACAGTATACAGTATAATTGATAAAATATAATCTAAGACACAAAATAACATCGAGATTGTAACTGACCAAACACATACGATAATTCCTTGAAATTATAAGGTTCGGCTTTATAGAAAATTTTGAAATCGCTCATATCTATTATACGATTCGGCAGAATGTTAGAAAAACTAATGGCAGAGTACAATGGACCTCTTTCGGTTAATTTCAATCGATGTCATAACAGCTTCTATGTTCTTATTGATGGTATAATCTGGTTGATTTGTCGTGAAAAGTACACATTCTGATATGTAGATTCCATAGACGATAAAAAATGAGTTCTTTTCAAACAATCCTCTAAAACAACTTGCACACGCTGTGAATAATGCATTTTTAGATAGAAAAAATTCTCTGGACAGTAAAAATGCATAACTCTTTCTTTTAATTGAAATACTTTTATTTCCGATGCCGACAGTTGTCCACATGTTTTGCATATTCTTTTTTTGCACCCATCACAAGAAATGATTATTATATCCCTTGATGATTTACTACTACAAAAACTGCATTCCATATCTGTATTGTATCCTTTTTTGTTTTGGTTAATTTTTGTTTTTATGATATTAATTAAGTTTTACCTTCATGTTTCCTACTTATTAATTCAATTATTCTTACTTGTAGTGCACCAAATTATACAATTTTTAGAGGATTACTTTCCTCCTCTTCTTATGTTCTATATATTTAGATTATTAATACTTGTTAAATTCTTTTAATCACTTTGAATTTACTTTTAACCAGGAGCACTTTTAACACGTGTTGCTTGATATCTTCATGAATATATATATATATATATATATATATATATATATATATATATATATATATATATATATATATATATATATATATATATATATATATTCATTCATAATATTCATATAAATTCATTCATAGTATTAAGAGGTATTCGTAATAGACTGTAATCAAAACTTCTCATATATATACATACCAAAATAAGCGATTTTAGCTGTTTCAATGTCAAGATATTAGCACAAGACAAATTAACATGCTTGACTCAGATGATTCTGAGCTCACTGATATATTTATAGAATGTCCTAGCAATTTCCCCATATCATCAAATTTGACAATCTCATTACTACAGACTCTGGAAATGTATGTTTTTAACTATCCTTAATAGGATGCAAGAAGTGTTACTGGAGTTAGGTTATTTCTAACAAAATAGTCATTGATTCGCTTTAATGCGTTTATGGTAGTTTTAGTACTGAAGTCATTATCACTTATCGATTGCATATCATCAGTATCATCTGCATAACTGAAAGGAAACTCAAGTTCTTCATCCAATATATTTTGAAGGTCGTGAATAAATATTATGAACAATAACTATTCGGGAAAGTACCCTGCGGAACATCGATGATCACATTAGCGATTTGAGACTCTTAAGATGTGGTGCTAGTCAGTATTCTGAAAAATTGAATGCAATTAGATGATATCATGTGATGAGAACTAATGAGGCTCCTCGAACCCCGTATCGTTCAAACTTTTGATAAAGAATATTGTGATTCAAGCTGTCAAAAGCTTTGGTAAGATCATTGAATATTCCACAAATTCTTAAGCTGATTACTCTTCCAAATATCTTTGAGAATGAGGTAAATGAACTGATGAGCCTATAATTTGACAACAAACTGGTGTATACCTTTTTGCGCAAAGATCTTATCACACTTCGCTTGAGTGGTTCTGAAAATATGCTCTATTGTGAACAAGTGTTTATGAAAGTACATAATGCACTGCAGACTGACTAGATTGATTTTATTAGAAACTGTACCAAAACAAGTTCTAAAAAAATTAATTTCATCATCACCGCTAGTGTTTTTGTTAGGAAATCTATTAACAACCTCGGGTTCCGTCACTGATAGGAAGAATATTGAATGGGCATTAATATGAGTATTTTCTATGCAAATGTTATGGTTAGACTTTCGAGTTTATATTCAGTTATTGACTAGGCTACTAAAGTAATCGTTAAAATCGTTTCAGATTTTCCCGTCAGATTTTTTACTATAGCTCAAGTAGTTTTGGATTTGTTATCACTTTGCAAAATTGAAAATGTTCACATTTTGCTTCATTTAATTCAGTTGAATACATTCTGTTAGCTATGGTATAGAGATTATCAAAGCTGCCGTTGTTATTGATCAATATTTGCAGGGAACTAACATATTCTTCTTTAAGTTTTGTAATTTCAGGGGTAATCCAGTAGTTATTATTTCTGACACGTTTGTACTTTTCAACCAAGAATGCCTCTCTGGAAATTGCTGAGACTTTGGTAAAGAGTGATGCACTTGTTCTTTGCAGTTTTATATTCATTCAATTTCAGTTATTGATATAGATTGTAATCTCTCAAGAAAGCTTCCATAATTATTATGAGAAAAAGAACTGCGGAAAGAATATAAGTTTTCAAATTTTAATTTGTTATCAATGTCTTATTGTTTGTGCATAGTGTTCAGAGATTCCAGTATGCAATATGTTAGTAGTGCATTTAGTGTCTTTATTCACGATTATGTTGTCAATGCATGACTTGCTTGTGGGTATTGCTCGACTGAATTTATGAATAGATATAACCATATTATGAATTAAGCAAGTCAGTGAAATTATTTTATACATAATATGTAAGTTAATTCTCTTTGATTATGTATAGTATAGGAGACGAATTGTTACAGAAAACGTTGATTGAGTTGAAACATACCGACTGCATCACAATGACTCTGAGGTTTTATGCGCTTTGAAAGGAAATAACAATAATGTACAGACGTTTGCAACCGTTCAAGAACTCGTCATGGGACCTGTTGATCAAAACTAACCCTGCACTCACCTCGTGGGAGTAGCTATAAATTGACATCCACCCTGAAAGTTTTGGTGGAATTCTCGTGTAAATGTGGGAGTTTCTAAAAAATTTCATAAGAAGTTGAAGATTTCAAGTTTTAGGCAAAATGATTTTGTAGGTAGTTTGCTTTTCAGTTCCACCCATCCTTCGACAAGAAACGATACCAGGAATAATAGAATCCAGAATAACATAAAATAAATATACTTATACTTCATGAGAAATCAAATATTCTATTAAAATTATAGTAATGCGAACTTTTATCTGTAATTGTTTTAGAATAGTTGTTCGAAGTAGTATTAATCAAAATAAATATGTTGTTACGTATAAAATGAATGAGCAGTTTCACGTCAAATATCACATTCATTATCCGAATTTACTGAAAACGTTTGAAAAACTTGAGTGAACTTTGATTTTCATGATTGCAGAAATAAGATGAGTATTTTTCGATCAAACCATTTCAATGACCCTCAGTAAAGAAAAAGAGTGAAGTTAATTCATTGTGCTCGATGTTTACTTTAGAAATTATATTTAGAATTTGATCAAAGGGATTCAATGAGATTTGTCGTCAAAGGTGAATTGGAATGATCGGAGCATGGTCTCATTATTTCTGAAATTGCAAGAATCTTTCAGCGAAAATGAACCACATTTTGCAGATTTCAATTTCAGCAAATCAATAACTTTCATTATAACTTTAAAATTTCAGAAATATGACACATATTAATTTTGTTCGAATAAATAACTCACAATCAAAACTGTAGCCCTGAAGGTGTGTTTTGAAGAAAGGAAAGTTTTTTTTTGTGAGCTTATCTATATGACTTCACAGAATGTCCAGGAATTCTGCAAATTTCGATACAGATGTTACACTTTTGTGTGATGCACGAAGACCTTAACGGATCTTTGAGAGCTGCTTTAGGCGTGCCACAGGACGCACTCCTCATTATATACAATACTGTTCCTTAACATTACTGCAAATTGTTTTTGAAGAATTTGAAACATCGAAACGATTTTGGGTTGAAACACTATGTAGGTTATATATTTAAATATTTTATTCTCAAAAATGGACCACGTATCACAAATCAATTCATTAACCAAGACCCACTCAAATGTAGGAAAAGGTGAAACTGATTTATTATATGAGAATTCTGATTTATGTAAACGAAAAATTTTAAATCCACAACTGACGAATGGATAAGAATATTCAACATCTCTTCCTTTGAGATCATAGCAAAAGTCTGAAAAATCCTTTATCATGGGTTGGTCGTTACACTCATTGCAATATGTTGCATATTGCTCACTATGTTGCTATGTTCTTCACGATGCTCAATAGGAAGAGAAGCCGTTAGATAGGACGTTTGGTTGGTTGAGGAAAACTGTGAGAAATGCTTCATTATTAATCTTGGGAATTTTTAGAGGAATGATCAGTAAAAAAGTGTGTAAAAGAGGATACCTACAAACACACATAATTTTTCAAACTCCCATAAATAAAATATAATCCGGAGTAGATTTACGATTTTTTGAACGATTCTTTTCGTGACTCACTCAGTTCTCTCGTCGTAAACACCATAATGGAATGAACGTACGTAGAAAACACTTGTTAACGGTTTTTTGGGAAATTTCACATCAAAGATATATTAAACTAAACAAAATGAACAATAATGACGTGAAGACACGTGAGTTCAAACGGGGAGCTGCGTATTACTTGAGCATAAATGCGTGAGTGGTGTTTATATTTCGGCTATGGTCAATCATAATATGAGAATTAATGAAAAGTAAATAAGCAATTGGAAGAATATTTAATTTTTCCAATCAGTTCTCATAGAGTATACATTCATTCAGAACATTTTCATCAGTTATCAAATGAAGAAAAATGTATTTATCAATAGAAGGATACAATTAGAATTTCCAATTGAGAGAGAGATAGTTTCATAATGAACACGAACAGAAATTATACGGGGCTAGAGCTAGAACACTAGAGCTAACATAATTTGCATAACAATCCGTGTAGGAACAATTTACAAGCAAAATACGAGTTATAAGTGCTTAAAATTGATCTGGTATAAGAGTGTGCCATTAGTGGACGCAAAGGCTGTCGTTTGTCAGAGTGGTATAGACCTGACAATCTGAGGACGCTAGAAAAACAGCCAGTGTACTTCCAGCTCATGCATATTCAACAGCTAAATATTTGCAGGCGCTTCTTATAATGATCATCCTCTGATTCCCTCGAATCTGAATGCGATTCAATAAAGAACACTCGCTCTTCGACGACTTGTGAGCACTTTTCTCAAAATATTAATGACTTCGTACTGATTGAAAAATAAATTATTTAATATTGAAAATTTATCGAATCATGCAAGTCAGTATGATAATATGTAAAGTAGACACTGATTTCTTCAATGTCTTTCTAATATTATTTTAGTCCTATTACTTACAATTATAAGGAATAAAGTTTTCTAAATGAAAACATCAATCCCTGTCTTCATTGCATGTGCTTTCAAGGTTTAACACATCTATTAGTTTCACAAATACAGAAATTTAGGGGTATAAAAACGTCAAATATAAAGTTGGAATTGAACGAAAATTAAATCATATTTAATTCCACCAAAGACATTTTCCACTGAAACATAATTTTTAAAATGGTGTCAATACCTTGATTCCAATTTAGTTCTTCGCAACAAGTTTTTTTTTACTTTGTTTGCCTTGGATGCTGGTCCTATACACCTATACCTCAGCCGCTAGGGATTTTTATTCCAGCTGGACGTTTCACACCCACTTATTAACTTTAGTCCCCTGTACTAGTTGGTACAAATTCTTCACCGGTTATCTGTTGTACTTTTCATGGGATAGCCTAGGATTCCCGAATATTGCTTATCATTTGCGATCTAGTGCTTGGCATCCTGACACTATGTGTTTGGTTGTTTCAGTTCCTTGGCTGCACTGTCTGCAGGAAAAGTCTACATTGTACAGGTCCATTTTGTACAGGTGCCCTCTCATTGGGCTGTGACATTATTATTCATACCTGGCTCCTACTCATGTTGAGCAGTTTTCCAGTTCTGTTTTTCAACGGGTTTCTAGTAAATGTTCTTCCGTGGTACATGAGAGGAGATTCATTCCACCGCTCTCTGTATTCTTGTTTGACCAGTCCGCCATACATACTCGAGCAGCAGCTTTTGTCACTCATAGTACGGGTTCTGGTCCAATATATGACTCTGATGAACCCATTCTGGCTAGATCATCTGCTCTTTCATTGCGTTGACTCCAAAATGAACATCATTATCAATATTGAATTAGCGTTGAGTTGGGTTACTAAAAATTTATGAAAGTTGGAATTATTTTTATTCTTTATTTGTTAAAGTTACAAAAAAAAAACAAAATATAAATATCAAAATTCAGCTAATAAATAAACTTTCCAAAGTATATCATTCAAAATAAATATAAAATCATAGGTATATAGAAATACGTAAATAAAGCAAAATAGAGATGCATAGAGTAAGGAAGAATAATGTAAGCAACTCACCACAAAAGTCTCCTTGTTAGAGGAAATCGTACACTAGTTCATAATAAAACATGTTTTTTTAGATTGATGTTCACTGGACTTTGAAACAATTTCATTGGGCTTAACATATGTGCATATGTTTGATTACTGTTGGTTCATTCTTATATAAAGTTTTGAAAATATCTGGGAATCTTTCCAAAACATTATATGGTCCTGCAAAAAGAGAATTTAAATTTGGTTTAAGCTGTTTGATTCTAACCTACATTTATACATAAACCTAGATCCTTAGTCAATGCTTTCAGTTTGCTTCTAGATTGTTTATTCTGAAGGATCTTATTTAATTTGAGATCGTCTTCTTGTCCCTTGTCTATTGTCTACAAAATAAATCAACTGTCATTTATATTTGACACTTTGTTAATTCTATAAAGTATCTGCGACAACATTATTCTTAGCTGAAATATGACAAATTATTGTGTTAAATTGAGCTATCTGTTCTAAATGCCTGCATTGACATGGACTTTTATGACTCCTAGTTTGTAACCCTGTTCAAAGGTTTGTGATCACTAAATATGATGAAGTTCTCTGCTTCCAGAAAGTATTCGAAATGCTTAATAGAAAAAAATATTGCCACTAATTCCCTGTCAAAAGTCGGGTTGTTTTGTTCTGCATTCTCAAAGCTATAAGTTATCAAGTTGATAATTCCTAGCTTTGAGAATGCCACAGTGTGGTGAAATTAGTTTAATTCTCCAACTCGCGAAAATTATAATGATTTTACACTACATAAACGCCAAAACAATAGATATATGAGAATTATCCTTCCTTCTACAACTTGGAATAAATACCTTGGTAAGATAAATTAAAAAGTTTATTGATCTGGTCGAAAATAAGTAATCTGCGACTTTATAATTAATTTCTTCTGTTGTAGCGACATTTTAGTTTTCCGTTTTCGGTTCATAAAATTTACAGCATACATTTGAATGCTTTCTTACCAATGTTTTGTGATAAGAACAAATATTCGAACTGGGTGGATTGATACCACTTGGACTTTCTGACGATCTTCTAGCATGTGAATTAGATCTAAATCTACGTTCTTAAATTCAAGATCGTAATTTAATCGAATGATGTTGTTGTCTATTTCCCTATAGCCTTCCAATTTTTGTCTGCTATATTTTATATTTCTTTTTGTTGTGTTTGTCGTGAAGCCGTTATATCATATCATATTGAAATTGATTTCGGGAGACGTCGTGTTCGAGTTAGGCCTGATTTCAATAATTCATATGAATTTTGAATAGGAGATGGTTCAAAAAATATTGAAATCGCTTCCGGAAACTGGTAATAATATGATCCAATTTGAAACGAGTTACTCCAGACTTCCAAATCTTTCGACCAAGGTTTCTGTATTTGCCGCGAAGAGCTGATGTGATGCCTCCGGTCGTTCGGTGGTCCAGAGCAATATCCTCGAGCCCGTCTTAACGCAATGGAAAGCGGCTGTAGTGAGATGTTAAACAAGAGGGGACTCGACGAGCCTCCTTGGAAAACACTGTACGCGTTAGTGTGTGACGGTGACGGCGTAGTTTGGCGACTATACGCCTAATGTTTGGCATGAAAACCCTGCCGCTAGAAATGAAATCCATCTCACGCTGAATTCGCTTGTGTAGGCCCCGTTTGGTTATCTCGATCCGGGCGTGCGGTCTCTCACTCCGTCCAGTGTTCAATCCTAACAGCTTGTGTGGTTGTACGGAGACCCTGATATTGATTCGGGTTCTCCTAGTTCTAAGATCAACGTCGGTATTTTGGAGCAGGTTTGCTCTACCAGATCTGTTGCGTCGCATCATAGGTGGTGTTGATTATACTCATATCTTGGGATTCAATTTATTATGAAATTTTTGTGGTTGTTTGGCCTCGCTTCGTTGAACCCAGTTATTATCAATTTGTGGGGTGTAGCTTATATTCTCACGTTGGTGATGCTATGTTATTTTCAATTGTTGTACTAAATAATGTTTTAGTAATGGAATCGGATAGCCCCACGATATGGTGTCAATTTTATCATCAATAGCTTACTAAGATCTGATTCTGTAAATAAATTCCATTATGAATAAACTAATCAATTGATTGATTATATAGTTAAGATTAGGTATTAGTTATAATCAGAATTTTGAATTAATAAATTCTGCAATTTATTTATTCACTCATGTGAATAAATACTTTAAAATTGATTTGCTACTTAAATTACGACTTGAAAACTTTTCAACATGATTCACTTCGATTCAGAAGTTTTCTTACGATAATCATGCAATTTTCGCCTTCTGGAACTCGGCTATGTAAGTTATGATTGATAAAAATAAAATGAAACAATCGTTACAAATTGATAAATAACAAATAAGACATGAAGGTAATGAAGTTCATGTTTCATAAATAAAGGTTATAGATTCTGAATAATGATATTATATCCCACAGATACAATAATCTCCGGTGCTATGAAAATATTTTCACAGACATTTGCACAAATTATGCATTGACAATCTTTGACTCAATAAATAGTTGAAAATGTGATATGAATGTCGCGCATGAACCTATTAACTGCGATGGTAAATATTTTTCAAATCTGAAACTTTTGATATCTAAACATAAACAAACTCACAAAGTATATAAACAACATTTACAAAAACGTATGGTCATAAGTATAGTACTAGAAACAAAAACCTCCACCGCACTTGCTAAACATTCTTTCATTATAACCATCAATTCGATAACAAAAATGTTAATATTTAAGCTAGAGAGACCAATTACTATGAAGATCTATCCTGGAGATGAATCACATAAAACGTGACTTAAGTCTGTAAATCATAAAACAGACGTTCAATCATTGAGTCAAATTTACACAAATATAATTAATTAGAACCCTTGCATATTCTTACATACGTCTATAGAGTTAAAATTATATTTTAGGTAGAAATCAATATTTCTAGTAACGTCTGACAACCTTTTCCTATTACCTCATAAATCTTCAACAACTCGTTCGAAAGGGGATACTTGAGCTTATTAGAGTTTGTTTCTAAGTCTTATTCTCATATTGCATGAGACGACTTTATACATATTCATATACTTAAAACATTAATGTGTTACAATTTCTATTATTCGTGTTTCTGTTCGTTTCGGCAACTTGGGCATCTTCAATTGAAATTAATGCGATAAGGATGTTTTGTATTTGATACCATTAATTTTAAGAAATCCCGGTTTTAGACAGTGATACGTCTTTTGATTCTGGTCGTGAGACCAACACGTCGAAAATAAGAAGCACATGTGTAGGTGTGACCTATTTCTCGAGAATTTATATATAATTCATACCTGGGTCAAGAATCATTATTCATATGTATTTAGCACGATTTTGAATTAGTATAGAATTGAATCAGCGAGTACATACTTTCATTTATTTTTAACAATTTGCGGGAGGGAAGAATACACCTTCCTCTCTAGTAATAATCTAGTAATAGCAGCTCGGCTATAAAAGTGACCATGGGATGCAACTCGGCAGCTGCCGATATAATTTGCTGAAGATCATATAATGTTTACATTCTGTATCTATATATAAAAATCATTAGTATATGATGTACTTTTGAATGTATTTGTTGAAAAATTTAAGTGAATGCCTTCCTCGTTTGTTATAAAATCAATCGGCCCGTATAGCACGAAATGAGGAGTAAGAAAACATCTTATTTAACGAATATCTGCCGAACTTCCCGGCTTCGTAGACTACTAAGACTTACGTTAACTCGATAAGAATGCAAATATAAAAACACAACATTTGCATAATACAATTAAAAGTCTCTTCAATCAAGAGAAGGAAGTTAGTTGATTTTGGGTTTTTGCAATCAACGTGAGTCTTTGCGACAGTAGCGACAGTCAAAATAAACTTGATGAACTTGAATCCATTACTTCCCTTGCGGTTTATTCAATTTCTTAATCAACTCAAATGTTTCTATTTTGCAGATTCTTAAAACTTCCACTGTGGTACGCGTTAAAAAATGATAATGCATGGATTTGCTTTAAATGTAAATTAAGGTTTTCTTTGAATTGAGTAATTAATTAAGAAAAAACTGCAAGAATTTGCTTTCGAATGAATTTCTCTGTAGTGTTAATTTGGCTGTCGGAATACTTCCTTTATTCTATTCACCACTGACGGGCATAAAAAATAATTGACGAAATCTGACAAGCAAAGTGGAATAAATTTAATCATTCGTACGTTAACCAATTTCACCTCAATGCCGTGAGTTTTATGCTCCTATAGGAACACTACGTTAAATTAGACATTTCTAACGAATTTCGCTGAATTTGATATATTCCATTAATATCTTGTTCAAAGTGCGCCTCACGTTTCGTCCCGATATATAATTACTTGAGCTAATTCTGCCAAAGAGTTCGTTCAAATATTTAAATCAAAATTTGACACAAATTTTGTGCGTGACCTTTCACAGGAAGGTATTATCGCTCTTGATGTTAATGTGACACTACAAACAACACGGAAGAAACCATTAATCACTCGCATCTCGTTCAATAAAGAGCATACCGCCTAATTATCTCGTCATGTAATCCACGTGCGTTTCAGTAACCCTAAATCTGAACTAATTATCTTCAAACCAAGTGATCCCAATAAACAATGATAAACGTTCTGCAGTGAAATCTATTGAAAAACATCAAGTAGTTGCGCCTGCTGATCCTGCTACTATAACTCCACGAGGAAGCCATTGAAGGTACTAGTGAGTGACAACAGCTGGCAGTGATATCGCTCATATTTAAAGTTGAATAGAAAATGTACAGTCCATTAAATATAGAAAGAACACCACAAGAACAAATGATTTAAAACGTCACTTTATTTTTAAATTGAAATCAATCAGCAATTTTTAAATTGCTGTCAATCTTGAATTGTTGTCAGTGAGGTATCATTCAATCAAAATGCTCCTTTGCTGTAAAAACTTCGATCAAAGTAGTAACTACTTCGAAACAACACCACTAATCTTCCGAATTCATTTTAATATTGATCGGAATGTGGGTGCGAATATGGGCTGATGTCAAACTGACGAAAGTTTTAGTAAATTTCATAAATATAATTCCTGTTAACATTATTCTCTTGATTGCTCAATATCAGTCTAGTTGTGTGTCTGATTTATCACACAATACAGAAACTCATACTAGCTGAGGTGTGACTGGTGAAAAGAACCAGCATCCAAGGCCAAAAAAAATCAATAATTATAAGGTCAGAAATTCGATTTATAATTTTTGTTGTGAACGTTCTGCTTGTCTCCTAACTATCACTAGTTCCCTAATTTCAGAGAAGATTATTGAGTCTGTTATATAATATAATGTGGATAATGTGAATGTGAAAGTCACATCATGTGTTCAAACTACTACGATCGATCTTGCGTTTATCGTTAAAAATTTGTAAAAATTGTACTGTCAGTGGCGGCTCCTCGAAGGAGGCTAAGGAGGCTCAGCCTCCTCACCAATTTATCTTAATGATCATTCTCCATTTTATTTCCTGTTTCTCTGATAATTCTTCAAATTTTACAATTAATTCCCCGTTCTCAGTAGTTATTTTCAATCCGGCAACAGTGGTCAGAGGCTAGATTCTCTATATATCTCAAACGCTGAGTTGTGTTGTTCAACACAGTTGCCGTTTTTCCGACCAGTCAATCGCCAAATAGCGTGAAACGGCGAAAACGGCGTAGTAAGGTTAAGTAGTTAATTTTTAAGTTATAATTTATCTAATCGGAATCGGTGAACGTTAAAATTATGAGTGACTTAGTTGCAAAGTTCTTAGAAAATCCATTTAGTGGATTAACATATGATAGAAAAGTGTTCTTCAAAAACAAACGGCCTTTACCGGATTTGAAAGGATTAGTGATGGCAGGGAAGTATCAAAATCGATCGTTTAATACTGATAATTATAAAAAATATGTATGGTTAACGGGATCTGATGTACACAATAAATTATATTGCTGGTATTGCTTGCTATTCACATCAGATACAACTTCATGTTGGGGGCACTTGGGTTATAATGATTTGAAAAATTTAGCTCGTGGCCTAGAAAGACATGAAAAATCGCAGGAACATATTACATCGTGTATTAAGTTTAAATTAACCGGTAAACAGAATATTGTTAATGCGATTGATTCTACACGAACACGCGAAATCGAAAATCATAATAATACACTTAAAGAAAACCGCGAAGTTTTAAAAAAAATCATTGATTTCTTATTGTTTTTATCATTTCAAGATTTGGCTTTTAGAGGGCATGATGAAACTGAAAATTCAGTTAATAAAGGTAATTGTTAGATTTGTTTTGTAAATACGACAGTAAGCTTCGCGATTTTATGACTAACGCGTCAGTATTTGCAGGCATTTGTTTTGTTTTATGCGGGTATAATGGTTGAGTGACACCACGCGAAATAAGGTTAGATTAGAATTCGTCTGTTCGGTAAATTATTAATTGTAAAAATGGACAACTAGTGGAAAGATTTTTAGGGTTCTACGATGTTAGTTCGGGAAGAACAGCGGTCAATTTATTCAATTTTTCAATGGAAACATTTCAACGATTCGACTTTGCGAATAAATCAGACTTACGACGGCATCTTTAATGGCGGGACATTTAAACGGTCTTCAAACAAACGTAAGTTTTAAATAACATAGTAGGAAACAGAATTCCCTGTAATGCTCGAACTCGATGGAATTTTACATCACATGCAATGTTTAGTTTACCATCCATAAAAATAAAGACAAATTAATTGAAATATTTGATTTTATATTAAACAGTGATGACTTTTCAACAGATCAGGTTTCATTGAATGCTGCTGTTGGTTTAAAATCTTATTTAGAAAATGAAGAATTTTTGTTATTTCTTGATACTTTTAAATTAATATTTGAACAAACTGATCTTATTTTTCGAATTTTACAACATAAATTCACTAATATAATTCATTCAAGAGATCGTTTAACACATCTCATTGATAAAATTCAAGTTTCCGTTATACAGAATTTCATTTTAATATTTTATTTGGAAATTATTCAACTGATGAGGCTTCTCCCGTGAAAAGGAGGAAAACATATAATTTGGTAGACAAGAAACTACATTATAAACAACTTTTTTATGAAATTTTAGATACTATTAAAGGTCAAATATTGAGATTCGATTTTCCGATTTACATGAATTGAAGTTTTTCGATTTGACGAATAGAAGATTTTTTGAATCTTTTTCAAAAGAGTTTCTCAATACACTTTCAGATAACTTAGTTCTAAAATATAATTTTTTTGATAAAATTGCGCTGCACAATGAATTATGCGTTGTATACTGGGATAAAGATATTTTAGGCCAGTACGACAGTCACGCCGATATGATAAAATATATGATAGATAATGATTTGCAACAAGTCTTACCTCAGTTTTATAAACTACTTTCTTTGACAGTCACCATTCCTGTCACGTCGGCATCGGTGGAGAGATCATTTTCTACTCTCTAACGAATTAAAACATACATGCGAAATACAATGGGCCAAAATCGTTTATACAATGTTAGTTTAATATCTATTGAAAAAGATTTAGTAAAACACTTAAAACATAATGATACATTTTATGATAATATAATTGATCATTTTTCGTAAATTAAAGACCGTAGAATTTCGTTAATATATAGAAAAGTTGATGAAATTAATAACAAAAAACAAAATATGAAAAATTCCAAAAAAAAAGAAAAAAAATTAAAAATCCAAAAAAAAATAAAAAACAAAAAACGAACGAAAAAAAAATTTGTGGGCAAGAGAAATTCTATACCTCCACGTTGGTTCTTGCTGGGTAACAATCAATTTTGTCACTGAAGGTTAAATTAATTCGCTGAATAGAGTATATTTTTACAAAAACGTTTTATGTCCAGCCTCCTCTCTCAAAAAGTTCACGAGCCGCCACTGTGTACTGTATACATATCAACACAATAACAAGATTATTAAGTTAGTCCAGAATTTGATTATGGTAGCATATGAATTTAAAGTCTGATGTAATTCAGGTTCACACCAAGTGGGAACCTGGGAACAGTTATCAATGTCGCTAGTTCTACCCCTTTCTCCAGCGAGTGAGTACTAGCTCAGGTTGAAGGACGATTCCTCTCTCTCTCTCTCTCTCTCTTTCTCTCTCTCTCTCTCTCTCTCTCTCTCACACACAATCCGTGTGTCGGCTCTTTCCGACTCCACGTAGATTTATTTATTCTGTCTCAGGGATAAGGTACCACTGGCCTCGTGATGTGCTTACGTTTGCTAAGCATACTTCCTTGCTGGCCTAAAACTCGGTGCTCCAGAAAGGAGATATCGAATTACGAACGTCGCTAGACTTGCTTGACATATCGCATGTTCTATCAAGATATAATAATTTATAAGCTTCATTTGGAATTAAATTGAATTATTCATTGACTCAAAAGAATTATTACACTTTGTCCAATTCAATATAATGTATTCAATTCTCACAAACTTTAGAGGGAGGTACATAAAGAAATGATTCTAGATTCATGTTGAGGGGTCTCATTCAGAACAACATAGCTGTATTTTTTGTCTTTGGTTTCATAAGGATATCAAGATAGTCAGTTCTCTGGATACGCTCATTTAGTAATATTTAGAATAACTTCTTTCACATAATTTCCGTAATGAGCTTTCCATTTTGAACAGCTGTTAAAAGTTAGCCAGACTCCGTTCCACTGAATCCTACGACGTGATGTCTACTAGCGTATATTACATTATTAGTAGAGTATGTGAAACATTTTGATCGAACATTTTTTATGATTTAAAGCGACCCCACGGAAAATGTTCGTTTTGGTGTATAAAACGAAAGTATAAAATTTCTACTTCCTAAATTGACCGCAACCCCTTTTTTTCCGCCATTTTATGGTATTTTGGACATTTTTAGGAAAAGTTTGTCAAAAAAAAAATGTATATCTCCAGTTGCATTGGGAATTAGAAAACCAAACTGGAACCCTTCTATTGTCAATGTTTAAGGAACTCCCAGTTCAAATTTCAACTTGATCCGACCTCCCCCTTCCTCGCAATATATATATGTATATACATATATGCATGGGAACTTGCGTGACGGCTAACTCGGGCAGTTTTCAACCGATTCAACTGAAATTTGAACTATAGGTAGGTTTTATGCCCTCAAAACTGACTTCCGATTTTCAAGTCAAAATATCAAATTGTTTCTGAGAAATTCGAGCTTAAGTCAATTTTTTAGCTAATTTCCCAATTGAAATATCTCATGTCCTTTTCATCCGATTGACCTTTGCTTAGCGTCAATTATAGGCATTTGCATATATTTTGACGTAGTAATCATCGTTTTTATATTACATTAGCAATATGATACTATTTTAGGTGATAAAGGTATATACATTTTTTTTAACATAAAAAAATCATAAAATGTGCCTGTGAATACAAATATGCATGTGTAAATACGTGTTAATGTGTTTGTATGTGTGTATGTAAGTAAGTGTAAGTGTATGTGAGTGTGTGTGTATGTAAGTGTGTGTGTATGTATATATGTACGCGCGCGTGCCTTATTACGCGTGCGTTAAAAAATCACAGAATGGTCTCTAAAATATACTTGAACACGCCCAATATCCATCTCATAATAATAATAACAGAACACACATGCCTACATGTAAATGCACGTGTATAATAATTATAGAATACTATAATAAATATGAGGGGTACATATCTGTCTCAGGTATACGACAGATTCATGGTATTGTAAAGATGAGAGACCCGTTTTTACTACATTATATAATACATAGTTTATACCTACACATACCTATAATAATAAGTATGTGTAAAAAATTTGCATATAAATAACGGATGAGAACATAGTCTAAGAAGATCTTCTCATCTTATGGATGAGAACTACTTTGTAAGGCTGATTCAAATTTTTGATACAACAGCTGTCAGTTTTTGTAAGAACACGTGTGGTCTTAGTGATCTCGTGTCGTGCTTCAGTCTTTGTTTGATTTTCTATCGTGAACGTCATTTTATTATCGATCAGCTGTTTAAAAAACATCAATTTCAGAATCATCACTTGGAGGCACTTGTTCAATTGCACATACACTTGTACTCACTTGAGATATTAAACCATTGTTATCTTCAGCTAATTTCACTGATGAACGTGTTTTGCGTGATGATGAAGATCAATTCGCAGTTTCCCCCTGAATTTTCTTACATGACAAATATCTCTTATAGCATCGTTGATGAAAATCTTTATCGTCAAGGATGCTGGCAATAATCGGAACTTATTATCACCCTTCACTTATCGACTGATAGAGCGATTGGCTGCGGCTCATCAGGACACAATATGCAAATCTGTAAATCTGCCTCCATTATTGATACATTTTTTATAATTTTTTAAAAAGAGCAACGTTACTTAATAATACTTGGGATATTTTAAGTATAGTGATCGATAATAAAATGACGTTTACGATAGAAAGTCAAACAAAGACTGAAGCACAACATGAGATCACTAAGACCACACGTGTTCTTACAAAAACTGACAGCTGACACATACTTATTATTATAGGTATGTGTAGGTGTAAACTATGTATTATACAATGTAGTAAAAACGGGTCTCTCATCTTTACAATACGATGAATCTGTCGTATACCTGAGACAGATATATACCCCTCATATTTATTATAGTATTCTATAATTATTATACACGTGCATTTACATGTAGGTATGTGTGTTCTGTTATTATTATTGGATATTGGATATTGGGCGTGTTCAAGTATATTTTAGAGACCATTCTGTGATTTTTTAACGCACGCGTAATAAGGCACGCGCGCGCACATACATACATACACACACACTTACATACACACACACTCACATACACGTACACTTACTTACATACACACATACAAACACATTAACACGTATTTACACATGCATATTTGTATTCACAGGCACATTTTATGATTTTTTTATGTTAAAAAAAATGTATATACCTTTATCACCTAAAATAGTATCATATTGCTAATGTAATATAAAAACGATGATCACTACGTAAAAATATATGCAAATGCCTATATTTTGACGCTAAGCAAATGTCAATCGGATGGAAGGGACATGAGATATTTCAATTGGGAAATTAGCTAAAAAATTGACTTAAGCTCGAATTTCTCAGAAACATTCTGATATTTTGACTTGAAAATCGGAAGTCAATTTTGAGGGCATAAATTCTAAATATAGTTCAAATTTCAGTTGAATCGGTTGAAAACTGCCTGAGTTAGCCGTCACGCAAGTTCCCATGCATATATGTCTATACATATATATATATATATTGCGAAGAAGGGGGAGGTCGGATCAACTTGAAATTTGAACTGGGAGTTCCTTAAACATTGACAATAGAAGGGTTCCAGTTTGGTTTCCTAATTCCCAATACAACTGGAGATATGAATTTTTTTTTGGTAAACTTCCCCTAAAAATCTCCAAAATACCACAAAATGGCGGAAAAAAAGGGGTTGCGGTCAATTTGGGAGGTAGAAATTTTATACTTTTGTTTTATACATCAAAACGAACATTTTCCGTGGGGTCACGTTAAATCATAAAAAATTTTCGATATCACTTATTTTTTGGTTTCACATATTCTACTATATGTATAGTATTGTATCCGTATCAATGTTCCGACGTTCACGATAATGAGATATCTGCATACTGAGGCGATATTCTATTATTCCGTTTGCATGACATAGTTATCTTTGTTTTTTGTGTATTAACTGTAATTCTTTCATTAGATAGCTATATGTAATGTTATTCAAGCCGAAGGTGGTTATAGATTATTTCAATTCAAATAGAGATTTCATTAGCGCCGAAATGAGATGTTTGAATTCGCAGCACGAAGTATTTAGAATCGTTGTAATGAATCACTGCAAGAAAGAAATATGTTCTGTCAATCATACTTATTGACACAACGCTATATGGTTCAGCTAAAGCGGGAAACTAGCGTATGCTTCATGCACGCAAAAATGTTGCCTGAACATAAAAATGAATCAAACTAATATAGAATATTGGGTGATTCTTGAAAAAGAAAAAACGTCTGTTTTTACTGTTTCATAATCTAGACTACTAATAAAGTAGAATTGAGTAATAAATAGGAGGCGTGTAGCTGTCACATTGTCATTGGTATGTAACGTTTACAATTGATGCATCAAGCATCATGTATGAACGTATTGTATTTGCAAGCGTTATTTATAAATCATACAAATAATAATTTCAAAACAAGCATCAAGCAAGTTGAATGAAAAATTTCATAAGACTGAACATGTTCGCTTCAAGCAGTTAATAAATAGATCGAAGAAGCATTGAAAACTCAAGTGGAAGAAACATTGAGAACACCTGCTCAGGTCCTTCGAATAAGTAATTCTGATCGAATAGTAGAAAACTGGAAATAGCTAAAATTAAGTGAGTCTCGTTTCCCTTTCCTCTCCGTTCCTTTATCAATTATCCTTATCTGTTATCAATTCGTTCATCAATGTAGGTAATCATTGATCAGAGTGACCGAAGAAGAAATTAAAATATTACATTACAAATCCGGTAGTATCAAAACACATATTACATGATTTTCAAAATTCTTGAATTCTTGCAAATCGTAATAGATGCTTCTTCATCAGAGGAAATATGTGCATGCTCTGAAAAGATAGAACTTTAATGGGATGAAATAGAAAATATTCATACTGAGCTAGAATTAATAGAAAGAAAATCACAGATGAAAATCACTTCATTGAAAGAGAAGAACTCCCTCTTCAAGATTATTAGTCACGCAAACGAATAATAAAGCAATATATGTTATATCCAGTTGTTGCAAAACCTTCTTCAAACTCTCCTAAGGATTCAGCCAACTCAATTATACAAAATATAAATTCAAAATTGCCAAAATTATATTTATTTGAATTTCAAGAGTCTTATGAATCCAATTCTCTACAAAGCAATGATTCATAACTATCAAACTGGGATAGTATCAATAAAATAAAAAAAATTAGTATTTGAAATCTTGCACCAAAGGTGAAGCCACAATTGTATTGACTGCTTTGGAAGTATGTGAAGCAAATTACGATAAAGCGTGAGATCTCCTATGCGAGCGATATCAAAAGAAGAGGTTATAAATCAAACTCATCTAAATGCAATATTTGATCTACAGAGTGTGTAAGAAAGTCTCATATTTGAGTCAGGAATATCGTTAATACTGTCAATAAACATTTGGAGAAGTCTGAAATCTTTAAGTTTACATGTAGATAAATGGAATACTGTCATTATTCACTTAGTTTCATCCGAGTCAGATGTTACCACAAAACGTGATTGGGATGAACATGCATTGAATTTGGAATCAGATTCACCTACTCTCAAAAAATTTACCTCATTTTTAAATAAGAGGTGTCAAATTCTAGAAGATGTATATTCGAACAGAAAAGCTTGTCACTCAACAAAAAAACATTTTATCAAGAGATCAACCCAAGATTCAGTATGCATTCATTGTCAAAAATCATCTTTTTATATTTTCATGTGCAACTTTTCCGAAATTCAGTATACCTCAACGACTCAATGAAATCAGAAAACTCAAGGCATGTCCATCATTAAAAGATTGTGTCAATACCTATTCTTTTGAATAATATTCTCTTCGTCGCAACAGTCTTTTGCATGTAGAGAAAGAGCAAGTTTCTACTACTGCTACTTTGGCACTCTTACCAACTACTGAAAATCGTTCACGATCTGTTTTCCATATTTCCCGAATCATATGTTATGCTTCATACAGCGATTATCGATAAATAACAAGAACCTCATAAACATCGAGCTATTCTTGACAACTATTCACAGTTAAATTTCATAACTGAGAAGCTATTTAAAATAATACAACTTCCTCTAGCCAATGTGTGACGTACCTTGCTACTTTTTGGCGATAATTATTTACGATAGCTTCAATACTCCTTTAAGTCTATCAGATGTGAATCTAATTGACTTTTATGTTGATTTCTCGAGCTCCAGATTTCTGCTAAGGTTTACTCCTCATTGAAGACTTCTGCTAAGGCCCTCACCACAAAGCTATCAAAGTATCACAGTGCTTTCTATGGATAGCCTTGTCCCAGGGTAGTCTCAGTGAAGTGAGTAGCCAGGAGTCAATGGGGAGACTGAATAGTATTAGAATTGCAGGCTTTAATTGCAATTAACACTTGGTAACTTCTCTGCTACTTAAATGATGTTGCAGAATGTTATGTTAAACAAACACGGCATTTCCCAATAAGATGTTTATTTATAGCTTTAACATCGATAAATATTTGACTCTGTCTATATAATAATAATTTCTCCCTACCTGGGGGAAGCACAAGGAATCTCAGAAACAATAATCGCAAAGAAAGCGGTCCAAGCAGGCTATTTCCTAATTTATAACCTTGAAAACAAATAGTCATGAGAGTATCAAAAATGACTATTCATGCACTAATTACTTATTACCAAATTAGTTATCGTGCGCGGAACACTCAAGCAGAGCAAGTGAAACCAAGTATTCGAGTTGTAGTGATAACAGCGTGTTAGAGTTATAATTACTTCGTCAGCATTACCACTCTACTCCCGGGTAGACACAGCGTTTACAGTTGATATCACGACTCTCAAACATACATCACCATTCAAAGCCTACTTCCGGCTTAACACAGCGTGTAGATCCTGGCTGTGGACTATCTACGACGTACTCTTATTTCCAGGTTAACGCAGTGTATATTGGTACGTCGTGATTCACATTCACTCTATACCTCCCACAGAGCCTACTTCCGGGTAAACACAGTGTGTAGACTCTGGCGGTGGACTATCTACGACGCACCCTTATTTCCGGGTTAACACAGTGAATATTGGTACGTCGTGATTCACTTCCTCTCTATTCCTCCTTCAGAGCCTACTTTCGGGTAAACACAGAGTGTAGAATCTGGTGGTGGACTATCTACGACATACCCTCATTTCCAGGTTAACACAGTGTATATTGGTGTGCCATGATTCTCTTTCACTCTAAACATTCCCACCCTCTGACACAATACAATTACTTAATAAATTCAATTCCACGATTATCAGTACAGAAAACAATTAAGCAATTACAATTTCTAATTGAACGATACTTGATACTACAATGCCGTACCGTGAGCGAAACAATGGAACTCAATGTACTAACTCAATTAGCATAATTACTAAATACTTCAATGATAACTGGTGGAACACCTATTTTTGGCGGTACAAATGATTGTTTATGGTCACTTCGGGAGACTTACTGTGGCTGTCTGGCTGGCTCATTAACTCAGGCTGTCTTCCTGACTTATTGAATAATTTAACTTCCAAGTCGTTCTTTCATACCAATCGAGGTGCTGGTCACCTACACCAGCTCCAGTCGAGCCCTTTTTTGCTCATTTCCCGTGAATGATGCCCCACCAGTTCCTTAATTCTGTGTTGTTTTTAATGCTTACATGTGTTTCGTTATCTTATGTTTACATCAAATATGCACTGTTTTGGATGAAATCAAATATACGCGGTTACAAATTGAGATGAATGCAAATCTTAGCCTCATACTACACGGATGTCTACATCCGGTACTTTCTAAATTCCTATACAACAATATAATTGCTCAGAATTATAAATCCAATATACTGATATAAACGAAATCTAAGATTTATGATCAATATACGTATTTTCCATTAAATTATTATTCAATATTTAAGAGCTTCGTTACCAAAGTTAAACATTCAGTTGAAGGTATGACATTCGTATTCCACGAAACATGAGCTACTATGAAAACAACAATAAATTAATATGTTCGACAAGACTTACCTTCCATTGCATTTAGTATAAGCAATATCAAAATTCCCCAAAATATTGTTCTAGTAGACGAAATGTTTATTGAAATTGGATCAATCGATTCACTCATTGGGGGGGGGGGGTCTATTTTATTTTTGTATTCAATATGTGAAGGACATATAAATTTACTTAATTCGTACAGTTGAATGTATAAAAAACAAGGTTTTTTGTTGGATACTGTCCGGATTTTTGCCAATGCCATATGCAAACATTTCCAGCTTAGTATGTAATATTATAATACACACTAGAGTTTCTGGGAAATAGAAAAATGTCAATCAAAAGGGAGACATTCTCCAGAAGAGGCAGAATGTGAGCAACAGTTTGCGAAAAGCACAGTTCTCGACGAATCTGTTAAGTTCATGTTACCAATCAACGATAACATAAATCAACTCGTTGAATCTTATGACATCGCTCTCGAGAGTTTTTAAGCGGTTCAGAAAAATTCATTAAAACTTTCTGATATACAACAGTATGTTTCTTTCATAAACGAGTATAGAGAGCTAGAACACATGACAATATTGAATATTTCAAATGATTCATTTAAAAATTTGACATACTAATTACTTCATCACGGTGCCTAGGGAATATACAGCACCACTAGAAAACTCCGTGTCGTTTTTGACGGTTATAGCTGTTATAGAAAAAATGTATCGAATGGTGAACATAACACCAAACCAATGTGATTTTCAACGCATATTTTGGGGCTCCGATTCATCTAAAGAACTAGGTTTTATCAACTCAACACAGCCATTTGTGGGACCGCTAGTGCTTCATTCCATTTTCTTCGATCCCTGTTTCAAGTAGCTATGAAAAATGAATCACAATTATATGGGTGACTAGCTAACAGATTTCATTCTATTCAAAATAGGAAACAAGTTGTATCAGATGTCCATCATATTTTGAGTTCAGTTGGTTTTAATTTCATAATATGTGTTTTAAATAACTGTGTAATGTTAGAAAATATTTCCAGTATCAAGTCTTCATTAGCACAAATTTTATTTCTGATAACAAGGTTACAAAAAGCTAGGTTAAACATGGAACTCAGTAAAGGATATTTTCAAGTATATTGTTACTTATAAAAGCCATTTACTCATTTTGTCTCATTCTTGGCTCAAATTGTGCAGTCAAATACTCCATTTAAATTCAGTGAATATTCCTAGACATATTATTTGTTCCAATCCTGTTTCCATTGCATTACATTGGGTTGGAGATACATCAGAAAAAGATTATAATATGGAGCTTGTTGTTATCTTCGATCAATAGATGAATTTGATAGAATTTATATTTCAGTTTGTGCAAATTCCTGAGTCTCAGCTTTCAAAATGGTAGTATTACCCATGCTCGAACTCTGTGCAGCTTTACTAGTTATTCACCTTACCCGAAGGTTCTTGAAACTATTCCTAATAATATCGAGCACATTCATCACTGGACTGATTCAACTATTATTTTGTCGTGAATTGAGTAACACTGAACATCGGATATTATATTTCGAGGTTACCATTCAGAGGAATTGATAGAATGCAACATGTGATGGACAGGTCCTACTTGGATATCCCAAGAGAATATTTTTGGCCCCAAACGGCTATTTTGCTACGCTGAGACATTCCTGAGCCTAAAAAAACAGATCTTACTTTTAATTTCAGTTACAGAAACTCAAGATATCAACATCATTAATCGATTTCCCTCATTCACAATATTGCAGACAGTTTTAGCTTATTGTCTGCGATTCGCACACAATAAAAAAATTTGAAATAATAAAGATCGTCTCTCAGGTCAAATATTACAATCTGAATTAGACAATGCTTTCAATGCATTTTGTGAATTAATTTTAGAACATTCATTCCCTTTAGAGCTACAATTAATAAGGAAATGGAAAAACAATTACGGGAACTGCTACCGACCGGGTCTCTGTGACCCGGCACTGTATATAATGTCGAATATTTTCCCCACTTCAAGAGTAGCAAAACTATACCCTGAGATATAACAAATTGTCCTGTAATAAGAACAAGTAGGATCTTTTAGTGAGTTATGCAGTGCAGTTACAAATATGTGTGAAAAAAGAGGTTTTGGTCAGTTTAACTTGTGAAGCATATATGTTAAGTATTGCTGAAATTTGCAGGTATTCATATTTTTCTCTTATATTATATATTATTATATTCGCTAGCTAACCATTGGATAATAGAAGTTAAATAATATTAATATTATTTATAATTCTAGAGAATCATGATTTCGTCCAGTAAATATGTAAAATGTTCATTCAGAAAGAGTTTTGGGAGGAACTAGATATCGATGCAGAAGAAGTGAAAACTTCTGAAGCTGAATATCCGAGGAAAGCTGCTCAAAATTTATTCGATTATGCCGTTGAAAGTGATTATGATGAGGAGAACACAAAAACGTTGAGAAGAATAAGAGATGATCCCAGAAGAGTTCATACTTAACCAAGAACGACTGGAGTTCATTTCACTTGGATTCACATCGAATAAAACAATACAACACTAGTATGTGCCAGAGAAAGGAAAGTCCGTTGTATTAGTTTCAAGCAAGAACCATGACAATACATAATGTTGACAAAGACAGTTCAAAGCAGGAGATTATTTTATTTTATAATGACACCAAAGCAGGTTTTGATGCTTTTGATGAGAAATGTGCAACATACTCCACTTCCCGTCGAACAAGACGTCGGCCAACGGTAATTTTCCATTCCATTTTGAATATTTCTGGTTTAATAGTCGCATTATTTATCAGATTTCTGAAAATAAAGAAATGAGTAACTATATAGCCTGTTGAAACATCTGGAAATAGCACTGTTTACCACACATATGCAGCGCAGAATTTATAATAACGTACCTCTCAAGCTCCGTTCCCTTGCGGCAGATCTCCTTTGTGTTTCAATCGAATCTCGTCTCAACCCTCATCAGCGCGTGGATATTAAGGTAGTTGTCGTGAAAAACGCGTACAGTCAGAAAATTCTGAATTTTTGTATATTTAATAAGGACATGATAATACAATTACTATTAAAATTTGAAGTCAATTGACCGTTTCTAACTCAAGATACATTTAATTAAAAATCGGTCCATTAACATGGAGAGTATAGGCACTACATAGAGTTTGTACCAGTTTATCAGTTTTTATAAGAAACTAACTGTCAGAAATTTTTAAAAAACTAACAGTCACTTAATGTAGGTATTCTGAATTAAAAAAAAAAAAAAATAAAATATTGACCGTCTCATTGTCAAGAAATATTAATTTCAAGTTCAACAATTTATGAGAAAGTATTGGTGTATACATGCATATGAGTACTGTGTGGGTTACGTCTCCATGGGTACAGTCTTACACAAAAATTATAGCACATTCTGCTACAAGCTCGTGTGCTCTCTGACCGCGCGCATGATACAAGACTTTCTTACAATATTGTACCACGACAACTACCTTAACAAGAGGGATATATGCGCAGGATCCTGCCAAAAAAGTGTGTAAGTTCCCGGTTTGTGTGATATGTGGAATGTTCGACATAATTGAAAATAATAATTAGTTTCATCATTCCGTGCGTTACTATGAGGTGATCGTTTATTCCTTTTCTCAATAAATACGGGTTTTCTTTGATTTACTCTTTTCACAATAATTTTGAAATTGGGTCATATTGAACCATCAATAGCAGTTGTGGGAAATCTGATGGTCTGTTACGGTTACGAGTTAAAATGTTGTTTGGCAAGGAGGGGTGTTTGCAGTGACATTTATACTGTTAACGGTAATAATTTTGTTAGTGCTGTAGAAGAATTGAAAGTAATCTCAACAAATCTTAAAAATAATAATCAATGAATTTCTCATTTTAAATAGAATAAACTGGCATTTTTCACATCCACATGCTCCCAACTTTGAACGTCTCTGGGAAGCGTGTGTCGATAATATCATTTCAAAAATATTACACTTCTGCAAGGTTTACTTCCAAAATTAGTTTGATGCCACAGAGTAAACCCCAAGAAGTCACATCGATCTTAAGATAAGCATTCCGCACACTCCTGCAGGCGTATGATATATAATTGTGACGCCTAAAAAGGTTCTGTTTTTATTTTCAAAATCGAAAAGCGATCTACAAACTTTCAAATCCATACGATAAATAGGAAGAGCGTAATCATCTCCAAAGTTTCTAAGCACGCACACATATACTCTCTGTTCGAAAATAATTTAATTTTTAATTTTAATTTATTGCAGCGCTTTGCATTTTTACAATACTCAGATATCAGATAAACTAAATGAAAACATAACATGCGATACACCAATAAATAATCCTAAATTAAATAGCAATCCCAACCTCTATGCCTAATGGCAGCCAACGAGAGAGAAATTATAAAACATATAAATGATCTGAAATCTAAATCACCTTCAGGAATTGACAATATTCAAGCCAATCCTGCAGGTAGGGAACACAGTATTAACCAATGAAGTATTTCTTATTTCTTTATATTCTAGAGAATACCATCCTATTCCCTATTATGACCAATGAGACAATTTTAAACAAAACAATTATCGACCAATTTCACTGACGACTAGTTCGAGTAAAATTACTGGAAAATGTTGAAAATTACGATTGACATCATTTCTCAATAGAAACAATATATTAAACAAAATCATAGTATGGTTTAAAAGCCCATATGAGCACTGACGATGCAATGAATGACGTCACGCAAATTCTATAAATAACAAGACTATATCATTCTTTTCGATGTCTTGATAACATACGATTCCCCGTGATTTACTTCTAGTACCTTCCTAATACATCTCCGCATTACAATTTTCTAATTATTTCATTACTTCAGAATGCTGTAGTACAAGTCTAATAGATCGTTCAAGATTTTACTGTTGCTATTTCTTTCAAATTCAAAAATTGTACCTCATCTAAATTTGGAAAAAGTGTGCACTGTTTCTAAAATATGGTTTGAGAAAGAGGAATCTGTTTTATTAAGTCTGAAAGATCCATAATGTTCGTTATCTATAATTTCTATATTACGACTTGATCTACCAATTATCATCACTCATTACACTAAAATATGTTAGGAAACATATTGTGATGAGGAACCGGAATTTTTCTTGAAGGGATAAGTACTTGAGTAAGTTACTTTTTGCTCTTTCGTATTCATCAATTTGGATATAATTGTAGGGTCAACATTTTTTTGTGTGTCTTGATAACCAAAAATTCCCCGTAATACACTTACTTCCTAATAACATATTCTCATTAAAATTTCCCAATTACCTCATTAACCCTACCTTATATACTTATTTCAATTATCCAATCTTGGCCATGTATTTCCCCATTTCAAACCAAAACCCCACCTGTTACTTGTATTTTATTTTGACTATAAATATTTTAGTATCATCAATGTTTATTTAAACATTAGTATCGTTTTGAAGATTTCACGCTATTTGTTTAAAATATAGCGATGTGGATGTTTCTGTAATGCAAGTGATGAAAAACAAAGTAACAAGTGCTTTAATGACTCTAATATTGTGTTTTCCTTAAATTTGACTTTTCTACCAAAACAACCCATTTTCACATAAAAGTAATTTTTGTAATTAGGTTTTTGTATGTCAACGGGATCATTATTTCTATTACTTTCAGCAACTTCGGTTTATTGATATTTTTTGTTCAAAAAGTAGTTGAAAGTGATTCCTTTATGTTATACGTTTAAATTATTTCTCATGCTATAATGAATCTGCATTATTTCTTATATATTGTTTGTAATTCATAACTGTCAAAATATTCATGTCAAGTTCATGTGTCAGGACAGATCCAAGTGAATTATGTCACCTATGCCTATATTTTCTGATAACCAAACGTTACTAAAATGTTTTTTACTTTTTGCTGTTCTTAAAATAATAACGTATCCGTCAGAACACTTTGAACCACATTTTGCTCTATTCCATGATATTGGAACATTAAAAGAATTTAATGATTGCTTTTGGTACATGTATTCTAGCGTTTATTACTCAATTACAGTGTGTTGTTATCACAGATAGAACAGGACATTGATTAATTATATTTTCATAGTGCGAGTCTGTCGTTTAGTGAGTCGTGTGGGTAGAAAGCAGCCGCGAGTTATTCGCATTAGCTCGTAGTATGAAAATACAACACAATCGAAACCAAATTGGTAGAAAATTGATAATCACTCTGTGCCATTTATACAATGCGCATAACGGAGAAGAGACCACATTTCCTATACTGTATGGAAAGAGATGGAGGAGACGTTATTAAAATGTAAATGCGGACAGGTTCCTGCGACAGAATAAAACTAGATTGTATAGTGTTTATGGGGGATCGTGACTAATAATCACTTGTGAGATATATGTTTTGTTAATTAACAAAATTCACAAAAAGTCATAGGCTATCGAAGAGGCTTCAATGCTCATATTGTATTCCAGGAACGAGACAGTGGGAGGTTGCGTAACTGCTTTTAAAAGGTCATTCTAAACTATCTGATAATGAAGTAGCTGAATATAGATACTATAAATAAGAGATAATCATTCCCATCCACTGACTGAAAATAATGTTGAAAACTTATCCCTCATTAGAGTAAACCAAATTAGTAATCAAAGTGTGCCTGTTTAAATACTATTTGGGAATAATAATGGAAACAAGCGGTTACCCTCAGCTGGAGACAAATCGGAATTTGATAAATTACTTTCACGCTTATACATCTCCATAAATTACCTAGATATTTGTCCGTACTGTGTTTTAAAAATGATATACTTTGTTGAGAAATGGTGCTACCTGTATTTAAAATATGTTCGGCTAACGCTGATTTTTTTCACTATTATCTTTTCTTTATATGACCACAATGCTCTTTTTATTGAGTTAAAATGTTTCTTCTAGTTTGACCCAAATAGCATTTTTTAGCTTATTCTTACATCTATGAACTGGTTGTATTGCAAATTTAGAAAAAAAATTATGAAATTTATTAATTATTGAAAGTGATACTTTTGAATTTTATTGAACTATTTGAAGGTTTTTCAATTTGATTAGTTGGTTGAGCTCCAATTTTTCTTTTTGTATAGACGGATTATTATTGATCAAATATTGGTAGTAACCATTCTCCACCGCTATCTGCTGAAGTTTCTCACTTCGTAGTTATAATTTTGCTGGCAAAGGAACGTTCAATTATTTATGAAGAAGATTATCGAATGGAGCTATTTTATAATTGAATGGTGTAGCTGAATCCACCGGATTGTCCCTATTTGTTCGAGTGGGTTTTCTGTATATGTCGATCTCCAAGTGATTATCACATCTTTTATAATGTCAACATTAAGGAAAGGAAACAGCATCTGTTTCAATTTTGACAGTGAATTCCAGTGAATCAAATTGGCTATTGAGCAAGCGTGTTCAAAAAGTCATGTAAATCAAAATCTTCACTTATAATTACGAAAATATCATCAACATATCTACACCAAACATTTGGAAACCTATTTAATTATGATTTTGAGGAGGTTTCAAGCTTAGAAATTTATTGGCTAAAAGGGGGAGAGTGGATTGCCCATTGCACGCTTATTTGTTTGTAGTAGTTTTGTTAAATGAAATAATTTGCTCCGTACATGAAAACGTAAGGACCACGTATTCTGTGCAGTTTGTGTCGAGGATCCTAATATTTGAAAGCCATTTCTTCAGACTGTTTATTGACTCAGGAATTGTTGTTAATAGTGAAAGAACATCAAATGTAACGATAGCATCACCAGGTTCAAGTTAGAAATCTTTCAATTTTGCAATTAGTTCCAAAAAACTTTTCACAGACAAACTTGGTGCCGCTTGGAAGATGCTAAATTCCTTAACTAACTAGTCTGCTATGTTATACATGGGACAAATAATGTTCGAAATGATTGGTCTCTGGAATTACCCGATTCATGGCTCATAGATAGGCAATACAGTTTAGGAAGATTAGGATTTGAAAGTATAAGTTTGTATTCTGAATTATCGGGGATGTCACTTGTACACAATATTAATGAATGATTTACTGATTTAACTCATCAAGATAGAGGGTTCCTGATAGTAATATTTACCGAATTGTGATAATCCTATTTGCCCATATTTACGAAAGAATTTCTGAAAATCTGTTTCTTTGAATTATTTACAGATATTATTAAAGTTATTGGATGAACTTTCATATGATTTATTTGAATATAGGTAGTCAAACAATTCTTGTGTAATTTACAAATCTATCTTGACAAACGAAATAAAAGGAACTATCAATGATGCTAATTCGAATATACATAAATATCAATCGAGTTTATGTATAATATAAAAACACGCTCTTATCGGTACTACCGAAATATGACAATGTTATACTGATGTATTTTTGAATTAAAATTTTTGCTTGAAGTTCAGTTTAAATATTTATGGAATGAATTAGTTGCAGTGTATGAAAGGAATATGGGGAAATATGAAATGAGGAGAAGCAACATGTGCGGTTACGTGGAAATATAAATTATATTAATACATAAATTTGAAATATGAAAATGAGTCAATCAGAGTTGCGGAAAGGCAGTGCAGTTGAACGAAGTGAAGCGAACCGCGGTGTTAATCCAGAGAATCTCTATAGGGCGGTAATTCCGACAGAGTGAAAACCAAAGGGTTCAACTCAGACTTCTCAAAGACATGCAGATATGGTTCGACCGCTGGCAAGACTCACACCACCACAAAGCTTTGAAAATATTTCGAGCCCACAATTTGCTCTCCTGAAAGTTAGAGAAATACAGTATTTATATAATTTCATCACTGCACTTCCATAAGTTGTTTATAACACAATCTATGTTGAATTTTCATGTACTTCGTTTACCTATATGAAAGAAAAACACTTTTAAATTACAGAAAATAAATAGTATTGTATTATGTTGATAATAATTCTATAGAACATAGTACATATCAATTATAGATTATTTCGTTACAAAAAGTATATTTATGAAAAGGTTGTCTTCGAATACGCTGCAATATATTGTCTTGAGTCTTTTTAATTCGATTCTTGAACATCGAAAACATTGTGAAAGTTGTTAGTAGGTACCTTAAGTGACATTTATGATCTCAAATCTCTAAAATAAATACACTGAATTACCGGACATTATGCAAAGAATCTTCGGACGTCTCTGAGTTGTGGAAGTTGAAATATTGTCGAATAATAGAAGATATTGATAACAACAACATAATATAGATAAAACCGAACAATTTGATAGATGGAGCCTGCATAAGGCAGATAATCCTACATTAGTATTAGGCAAACAGTCACAAACAACGAATCCAAACATGGGACATTTATATTAGGATTTGTGTATATTTCTAGAACGGATTGGATATTTTTTGTTCCAAAGAGAATAACATCCTATTCATCAGTTCCTGATACACTACAATAATATTGGATAGCAAAGAGAAGTAATCGAACAATGAGAGGGTAAGCAAAAACATTGCTTGCGGTCCTAACAGTAGACAAATTTGTCTTCAACTTCTGTCCTAGACAATATCAGCTAAATACATTATGGATAATGAAATGTCCACTAGTTGCAATCTTTGGGTTGATCAATATACACATTTTTCATAATTCTCTCATTATTTTAGTAATATTGTTATGAAGTTGATAACATTTTATCATGTTCACAATCTATTGAAAAATAAATAACAAATTAACACAATAAAAACTATATATTGACGATGCTCCAACCCAGTTCAGAAGTTTTTATAATAACTTATTAAAACTCATTTTGAGTGACAGAACAATGATTGTCAACATATTGTAATTAAAGTCCAAATTTGTGTTTTATTCTCACTGCATCATCCAATTTTAATGAATTCACATATAGATAATAAGCGATGAAACTTTAGAATCAGAAATTTAATTTAATTGCTTGTTGTATACAATGTAATGCATCATGCTTGATTGTGAGTATTTCATTTTATGAAAGTCGAATAAATCAATATTTTGTTATGAATTGTTGATACAGGGTCTTCCAGTTTATAATAGCAGGACTTCATAGGTCGAAAGTTCTATAAGAAAATAAGGAAATCTTTTTATTATGAGGTATGGTCGAATTCGGTTTTGTTCAGGATCTACAGGGCGTTGAAAGAAAATAATTGGATATAATTCAATATCAAAGAATGTTAGCAGTCTGAAATTTGGCATGAATGGGTTCTTCTGTATTTCCTAGTGGACTGTGGTTATCAATTGTTTGAAAATGAATAGTGTGGAACAAAGCTCATAAATTTGATGTAAATAGTTTATAAATTTTTTTAGTAGAAGCGGGTATAAAATGATAGAGGTCCATAATTCCTGATAAGTATATTGTTGTTGAAGAATATAGCAATCCGTTACAGTGTACAGTTAATTTTATTTAAAGCCTTGAATATGTCGTTTTACCGTAAGGTAACGAAACAGGCGTCGTAAGCATAAAAACCACTGCATATAATGGGAATTAGTGGAGGATTATGAGCGTCAAATGGACTATGGAAGAGTTCAGAAAGTAGATTCACTATGAATAAGAAATAATCAGCCTTATTCACAAAGATTTTTGGATTTTTTGCTAAATTTTCTAGATGTATTTGCGAACGTGCACTACCTATTCCTTACCAAAGTATTGAATTGTACACCTAGGGATCCCAATTATCGTGACGCCAATCAGTTGATAAGAAACAATTGCAACCTGCTTGTGAATTTAACAAAGATCTAAAGACAAGTCAGAGAAGAGTGTCTAGAACCCTTGGAATTACCAAAATTACTATCGTACGAGTATCAACAGGATCATAGACGATCTTTCCATCCAGTAGTTGAAGAACGCAGGATGATATTTTGTCGCTGGCTTATGTTATCATTGTTATACCAAAATATTTGGTAGTAGTAGTTTCATTAATCGAATCAGTGGAATCATCAATTTGCAGAGATGTAAAGTTTGATCTCGTAGTTTTATTGACAGATGAGGCTATATATGTGGTTTTATTCGAATTCGGAGATAGATTGTTGATATCAAGCCAGTTTTTAACTTTCGTTATTCGGCGAATCGTTTTATTTTCCACTTTATACCAGTCAAAGTCTTCAAACATCAAAAAGGATATGATACAGCTAATCCGTCTATGTTAGTTCTTAACAGGGAGTTAATGTAGATTAGGAAAAGCTGGGGAACCAAGACCTTACCTTGGGGTACACCCATTCTCAAAATAATTGGATCACTCAGAATATTTCTGATTTTTATTATCTGAGCTCTGTTCTCAAGGTAGCTTTCAAAAATCTTTAACGCTGTACCCCTGACATCATAACGTTCAAAAACGCCTGGGAGGTTGTCATGGGGTACAGTGTCAAAGGCTTTTGCCAAATCAAGAAAAATTGCAATACATTTTTTATTCCTGTCTAAACTTGCCTTAATGTTGTTTATGAGACTGAGCAGTGCTGGTTCCTTCTCTAAACCCATATTGTTGTGTACTAAGAATGTAATTCTTAATGAGGTAACTACTTAACGTTGATTTGAGAAATTTTTCAAAAATCTTGTCTGAATTATTGATGAGACTTATTGGGCTGTAGTTTGAAATTTTGTTAGAATTACCTGTTTTGTATATTGGGCTTATAACTGAAGTCTTAAAATGCGTGGTTGAAGTTCCGTGGGTGAAAATTAGGTTTATGATGTGTGCCAATACAGTAACAATGTCTTGGTGTATATTCCTAATTATATTTGAGGAGATGCCATCAAGTCCAAGGGTATAGTTATTTTTCAGTGTATGTATATGTTAGTTTTTTTATTTTCCCTCACTGGCTGGAGAAACATGGATGTCATCATATGTGAGAATGTAATTTGAATATCATCTAGTCGATCTGATATTTTTTTTATTTACGGATGTCATTTTAATTTTGCATTATTTGTTCTTTATAATAAATATTCTTAGCAGCTTTAAATGTTCTGTTTAGGCAGTTTGTATAAGTTTTAAAATGATTTAGTAGTTGTTTGTCACTATTTTTTATTGTAATTCTTATTTTGTCTTTATTCAATATAATTAATGATGCCATTGGTTATCCAAGATTTGATCTTTTACAGTTTTTATATTTGAATTGTCTGGAAGTTTAACATTGTTTACTGACTTTCTCTGAATAAGAGACTAGTATATTACATGCTAATTCTGGGTCGTTTAAAGAAAGTACTTTAGTCCAGTTATGAGAGCTAAATAGTTTTTTTAATTTCTCATCATTGATTTTTGTAGCTGGTATAACTTCCTGTGTTCGGATCTATAAAATGCTCAGAAAGACTGGGTAATGGTCAATTATACTGGAATTGATAATGAATTATATGATACATTTTTTAGATTGATCTTTCTTTGAAGGAAAATATGGTCTATGCATGAGGCTATATTTTCTCTCACCCTAGTGTAGGCATTGATAAGGGGTAGGAAGCCATTTCCTAAAAGCGTTGATATGTAGTTATTTACTGGAGGATTAAAGTTTTAATATTTAAATCGCCTATAAGGTAGATTTAAGTTATCAGTGGAAACAATTTACCAAAATTCACTGAATACAATTGAATCCTTTGTTCTAAGTTGACATGATTCAAGAAATACATTACATTTTTCTAACACTTCTGAAGTTAAGATCTAGAATTTGTAATATATTGTTAATATTGTAGGTAGTATTAATTTTGTTGATAAAATCATTACAACTAATCGAGTTCGTTTGAAACGTTTATTTCAGGTATACTTCTCATAAGAAGGGGAGGCAGCTATATAAAAAAAATATGAAAAAAGAGTTTAGCTATAGCAAGTTTTATTTTTTAGCACATCTTGGTGATATTCTAGAACAGAGCAATTGAAATCTCTGGCAAAGTTATCGGTACTATATTTAGTTTTTCATATTGAATAATTATTAGAGCATTTCTCACGTTTTTGGCATATATTTTCATAATTATCATCACTGCATAAAGGAAAAACTAATTTATATCGACAGTCTTGCTTCTTGTGGTAGAACCCATGGTAATGGAAATACCTAAGTACTTCTAAATTTTCATAGACTAAATATCTCACCTATCCAATGCAATTTTTCGTCACTGCTATGATGTTATGAGAAGCTGTGGCTGAACATTCGCAGAATAAAGTTTTTAGTGTAGATACCCTTTTATGTTATATGTGTGTAACTGTAATATCGTTATTTACTAAATTTTGGTGTTTTATATATTTTTCAATCTGCTTCTTTTCCATTTGTTGTTTGAAGTTAACAATTTGAATTCGTTTCCCCATTTTTGTTAATTGTACATATGTATCTTGTAGTTTGTTGTTTGCTGCATTTTCTAGATCAGTTTTTCTTTTGTTTGAGATTTGATGATTGCCGTTCGAGATTTGGATATTTTGAGCTCCGTATTCCAATTTTCTTTTCAGATATATCTATATTCAGATTTATGTCTTCTCTCGTTTGTTTTTCATCCTGTAGCTAGCTTTCCTGCAATGGTATTCTTACTTTTTTTGGCAGCATTCGCATAAGAGGGCTGAGGAATTTCATTAGTTTCCGAGGTTTCGTTTTCTTCAAGTTTATCCTCCAATATCTTGATTATTCCATTCATATCATTCGTTATTTGGTCTTTATCCTTCAAAGCATTTTGCAGTCACTGTAACTACCAATTTATAGTTGCGGTAATTTCTATAGTGGAAAATTAGCACCCCTTTATGAAGTGGTAAACATTTGATTTCTGACGAAGTTAGTTCAGAAAATTTCATACATATTATTCTTCTACATGAATCGCATGGAAGACATGGGCATTTTTGTTCCTTCGTTATTGGCTATTTAATCTGGTTGCACAAGCATTGGGAAGGATTTTCCGCTGATAGAAGTTTGGGGCTCGGACTAGGATTTTAGTATCTTCAAAAAGGATTTGATGATTTGTGTTAAACTTGTGTTCCGCAAGTGCAGATCTACTGGTGTCACGAAGTCTTGTACAGCGCTCATGTTCTTTCACACGAGTAGCTACTGTCCGACCTGTTTCACCAATGTAGACTTTTCCGCAAGAACAGGGAATACTATAAACACCTTCTAAGTGGAGAGGAGGAAGGGATCTTTGATAGGTTTGTGAAACTGAGATAATTTTGGAAGTGTGGAAAAACGGGTAGAAATATTATGTTTTTTGAGGATTTTGGAAATTCGATCTGTTATATTTTGAATATATGGAAGACAGGCCGTGGATAAAGCAGGTGGGAGGGTTTCTGGCTCAGGTCGATTTGGAATTTTAGGTGAAGTGTATACCTTTATGGCTTTTTGAATGTTATAATGAGAGAAATTGTTTGCTAATAAGGCAGATGATAGATGTTTTAATTCTGATTTTAAGGATTGAGGCTGAGATAGGTTGACAGCTCTGTGGACCAGGGAGTTTATGACAGATTGCTTTTGGGCAGGGTGGTGGTAGGAAAGACTATTGAGGTATCTATCGGTATGGGTGGGTTTCCGATACACAGAATGTCCTAAAGTACCGTCAGTCTGTCGACTAACCAATACATCCAGGAACGGGAGTGAACCTTGCGCTTCGACTTCCATGGTGAAACGGATATTGGGATGTGATGAAGGTGGAAAAGTCTACATTGGTGAAACAGGTCGTACAGTAGCTACTCGTGTGAAAGAACATGAGCGCTGTACAAGACTTCGTGACACCAGTAGATCTGCACTTGCGGAACACAAGTTTAACACAAATCATCAAATCCTTTTTGAAGATACTAAAATCATAGTCCGAGCCCCAAACTTCTATCAGCGAAAAATCCTTGAAGCTATAGAAACATCCGAATAATCTGAACCGTGACTCAGGATATTACCTTCCCAACATTTGGAAACCCATCCTCGAAAATTCCACTTCGCACATGATCGCACAACGGCAGGGTCAGGTGCCGGAACGAAGTCAACCACCGGGACAAAGGGAGTGAACTATGTAGCGTGGAGGATTTTTCCTACAATAAATACGGCTACAGAAACCAGTAGAACCAGTTTCAGTTCAAGCCTCAAGCCGGCCCTGAAGATGCCACCTGTAATGGTTGGCGAAACGTCGGCATCAAGTCGAGCTATTGTGACGAGGAATCCATCCGGAAAACAAGATTTTTCAAGAATAGCTGTCCGCGGAAGTCTACTATCCAAGATATCAATATCTGTAATAATTACGTTCATTAACGAAAAAATACTGATGTATTTCTTCAATTTGGACTTGATACGTATCAAAAAAGTAGAGATACATTAAAAGAATCTAGTTATTTATTGAGCTGCAAGAAACGCCAGCTAACCTTCATTCCCCACCTAAGTAGCATAAAGGTAAAGGCAAATCAGAAAAAGGGGCATCTATATCCGCTACTCAACAGGAAAACTAAGTACCAAAAGAAAATTAAGGATCTGTACTTCTGTAATAAGATCGACAATAGCATACGCCGCCGGAATATGGTTACAAACATCACCCGCGCAACTAAAGAATTTGCAAATAATACAGAATAAGGTAATCAGATCCTGTCTAGATGCACCATATTACGTAACAAACGACCTGCTCCATAGAGATAGATACAGGAATATCTAAAATTAAGGAAATAATTCGAAACGAGCACGACTCGAATTCTCCAAAACAAATGTAAGATCATAAGTAAAGACCTGGCACGAACTACAAAAAACAGGCGTGAATTGTAGTCATCAGAAAATTAAGATATATTAGCGTTAGCAAATCCGATAATAAACTATCAGCACGTCAGTTATTATCATCATTCCGTTGGACAAAATTTTCAGCGTGTGAATTCTAAATGGCAAGATTTCATCAATAAAGTTCATATAGGCGATTGACGTAGGAAAAATAGGGACTACAACTTCACTTTCGCGTGTGACACACTGCTCTGAATAATGAAAGTAATAATTTTCATGCACATTTAATGGAGAATTAATCAACTGATTTCTAAATTATTCGCCATTATGTTTAATTAATTATTTGAACTGATTTACAAATTATGTGTCATTATATTTCATTGATTAATTGAACTGATTCCCAAATTATTTACCATTTTGTTTTATTAATTATTGGTGATTCACGCAAAAATAAATGTTACACCATTAGTCAATTTTTCATCTATTAGTATATTCACGGCTTTCTAACTAGACTCCTATTTTAGTGGTTGAAATCGATATTGTCATACAGGAAACTGAAATTTGAAACTCAATAACCTCCGATATGATTGAATTATTAAATTGTAACCGTTTTAATCTACAGAATAACGTATAAGTTATTAAAACTTTGTTTGTAATTTGACAATTTGCTTAGAGATTACATATTTCCTATCACTTTTTTGACGTTAAAGTTTTCTGCCCATGTTTTCGCTTGTAATATAGGGTCGGTTTCTAGAAACACGCAGGGGTTCTTTTGATGTGACGCGAAGGAACATTTGCAGTCAATTTTCATTCAATATCGGTAGTAAAAGTGATAGAAGCTTTAGTTTGATCCAATATAAGGGCTCGGAAGAAAATGCACGGTAATTCATACCGAGCATGTCTATAACCACGTGCAATCAAGGGGCAGATCAAAGCCGAGAGGTGTGTCAGTAAACTTTATCTTAAGCTAACAACTCGCTCTAGGGAGGAAATAACTCCTGATGCTGTCACGCAAGACTACTTCACAGCCAATGTTAGATGAACATATTCTACAAAATAGTAACGAAACTAATATTTTTCAAGATAGTAAAAGTATGTTCAAAAAAACACACATACCTTTCTGAAGTTGGATAATGAAACTCAAATTTATACAAAAAATCGCATATTCTCATTTCTAATTAATTCTTACAAATTATTTCACCATATTGTGGCATTCTCAAAGCTTGGAGTCATCAATTGAAGCTAATATGAAATGATGTTCTTAAATATTCAAAATCAATCTGAATGTGGTTCAAATACAGGGATGGGTATAAAAAAATGGTTTATATGGGAGTTTATCTACGAAATTGTTGACGAGTGGTCAAATATGGGTATCGATTTGTAATATTCGTGATCAGCGATCTCGGAAACCCAGGAATAATCATTTTTGATGCATTTCGCATGTAATTGGAGGAATGTCCTTGAGTTGTCGTAGTGCACCAGGGTGTCCTGTGCACCAGGCACATTGGAGACTTTTCAAACATCATATTCGTATTCGACGACCACAAAAAAAATTAACGGAATTAGACTAATTTTAGAGTATATTCATTCATCAATAATATATCTAAACTTAAGATCAAAAAATTCTTCAACAGAATGCATTTTATTTATGCACAAATGCAATTTCGAATGAGTGCCAAAAACAAAATGGTAACATTTTTCCTACTTCTCTTCCAGAAGAAATAGTCCTAGCTATTATTATCATACTTTGAGTATATACATCAGTCCGCTACTTCCTTGCATGTAATGATGTGATTGCGACTTAATTTGTTCCTACTTTTATTTGAAATTCATTCAATTCTCATCCTGAACGATTCTAGCACATCTACAAATACAATAGTAGACACAGTCCGCAAGTTATGAAGCGGTTGTTGCGCGCACATTTCCCGCATTGAGGAAACGATTAACTGCAATGCTGGGTGTGAACTGTCATGGAGCCTGTGAAATGTCATGTCGTCTATCAGATGATCATTCTCTATGAGACGTTATGTCTTATGTGAACTATTATGACTTCTGTCACATCGATGGTGTCATGAGGTCTGTCATTTGTGTGTGAACACATGTTGTTTGTAAAGAGGGGGTTCATGATGGAGATATAGACTGTTTGTAAAGATCCTAGATGGGGTGTCATGGCGTCTGTGACATGTCGTCTGTCAAGGATCTGAATTATAAAATCGTTGACTTGTCATGGCATCTGTCACATGTTCGAGTCTTTTATAAGGTATTCGAGTCGTCTGCCATATGTTCAAACTGTCACGTTTTCTTTTCAGAAGTGGGCTATACTCGACATTTTTTCACACCGGAAGTTGTGATTTCATTGCATGTTCGGGATCTAGGTAATATGCTGAACAATAATATGCTATTTATATAGCCATCGGAAGAACCTATTTTCTGCGATGAGGGTTTGAAATTTTTGTTTCACAAAATTAAGCTTTATGGATATCAAATGGAGGGTCATAATTTCCAGTGAAAAAAAATCAATATAATAATATTAATAATAATAATAATATATGTTTATTCACATGAAGATAAAGAAATTACAATAGAGTATATAATTGAGATGATGCAAATAAACAGGGAATATCACAGAAGCTTTAGTTCCGAGGGAACTATCGCTTGTACGTGATTTCAATTTACTTTATTATTTATAATTGGTACAAGTAGAAGTGAACCACAAGAAAGAACATAATTTATGATGAAACAACTTTAAATATAAATAGCAAATTGGGTGATATGCGTAAACGTTTCCTCTCATATACACCTATACACAAGCATATAACAGACACATCCCGATTCGCACAACAACCAGCACAACACATCACACAACATTCAATAATAAGGATCAGCACACCTTTCACTGTTTTGGCTAAAGAACACAATTTAATTCAGTAAACCAATTGCCGGCTGGGTGAAATTTGATGTAATTATCATCAATGGGTCTTTTGATTAACCAAATCATGCAGCCTGCTCCTTCCATAATTCAAAATCTAGTTTTTTGTGTTGCTCTTGAATATATTGATGCTATTCGTGTTTTTGATCTCGTCCGGCATCAAACTATAGAGTTTTGGTGCAAGAAAACCGCAATGGCGTTGACCTATTGTTTTGACGCAGCGAGGTACACTTAGCGAGTTGGTCTTATTTCTTGTGCTGTAGGTGTGTGTGACAGGGTGAGTGATAATTTTTTTTTCTTGATGTTGACCAATATGTTTACACAGAAAAGTGGCTTACCACATATAGTCCTCAAAATCCATCTCTGGATTACGTTTAAGTTTTCCAAGTGCGTGTCATTCACACCACCCCAGCCCACAATACCGTAAGTCAAATGTGATTGAACAAGTGCTTAGTATAATATTGTGAGGTGTTTAATATCAAGGTAATCTTTCAGAAATTTAATTCTATATAACATACCTCTCAGCTTATTGACTATATTTTTGATTTGTAGGTTCCACTTGAGATGTCTGTCGACTACAATACCCAAATATTTGATCGAGTCGGCTTCAGGGATTTGTGAATTCAGCCCGATTTCCAAAGGGCCCATACCTGGTAATCCGTTGGAGTATGAGGAGAATGGAAGGTATTTCGTTTTTTCCAGGTTGAGAGTTAAGGTGTTGTATCTGAACCACTCTTCAATAAGTCGCCCTCCGCTTCTGATTTCAAGGTATTCCACGAGTTCACTTCATAGAATATAGCAGTATCATCTACAAAGCTCAGAATTCTACCTTTGATTCCCAAACTAAGTAAATTGTTTATATATACAGTGAACAAGAGTGGACTGAGTACAGTTCCTTGTGGAACTCCGTATGTCACGTACCTACAATCACTCAACTCTCCACCAATATTGACTTTCTGTTCGCGATCCGTTAAAAAACTTTTTAATATTCCGTAAATATTTCCTCTTATTCCATAATTGTGTAACTTATCGATCAGTTTTCTGTGGCATACTGTATCGAAGTCCTTTGAGAGGTCAACAAAGATGCATAACGATGGTTTACCTTTATCTAGTGAGTTAGATATATAAGATGTCAATTGATAAATTGCATCTTCCGTTGATTTTCCCTCTCCAAAGCCATACTGATACCTAGACATCAAGTTATATTTCTCAAAAAATTATATTATATGGGGATATAAATGGGAAAACTTGAATTTAGTTGCAACTATAGCTTTGTGGGTATCTAGGGAAAGGGCTTGACTTGTAAAGTACATAATTGATACATGCTGATCTACGAGCTGTCAACTGCCGCTCGATGAACTCGCCTATGTCATAACCATATTGCCAGAAATCTATCCTAGTTGTATACATTATATGAGGTGTCAGGTGGTCAATCGATGTGCTGCATTGAGCTATCGACCAATCAAAATATGAGTAGTGTGAGTATTAAAATGCACGGAACCACGCACGAGACCGGACGTGAGGTTATATATATGTCTCAGTTGTACCATAAGTTATGATTTTTAACGCATGATCATTATTATTGAATTAGAACTTTTGAATTTGAAGGATAGACTATAGTTATTTATATTCAGAGCTTCCACTCATGAATGCTTCCTCCACATTGGCCAGCGATCATAGTTCACGAACTATGGTTGCCAACCGATGACGTTACTAATCATTTCAATGAAGTGCACATTAAGTCATGAGTTTCAACATTCAGTCATTGCTTTTTATAGTCATCTTTATCTTAATTAATGTTGAAAAACTATATTTATGAATATCGTTTCCTCATATTTTCATCAATATACGAGGCAAGCGTAGCGGACAATGGTATGAACTACGTTACACTCGTTAATCGTGCAACGCCGATACCAATTTTATTAAATAGGTCGGAAATATAGAAATAATGTCAGCACAAATGAATAGAAAACAAAAAAACGATGAAGGAAGATCGTTCATCTATAAAAAAATAACATTTGACAATCGAGGCAATTGAGAAGAGAGCGAAGAAGATAATACGACCGATAGCAATGGCGACAACACCAGACAAACAACAACGATGGGAAGACCTCAATCGAATATTGCGGCGAAACGATAATGAGATCGATGAATTCTAAGAGATGGAGGAAGAAGAATATGCGTACAAAGAATATTGCCAAATATGGCTGTGTAATGAAGGAATATTATTATTATTCAGTCTTGATAAAAATTTTGGAAAATAATCTTCCCTTTTTTTATTCGAAGCACAAGAAGATCTCCAACTCTATAAACACATAATACAATTGTCACGAGCTCATCGGGATTCTGAAATTCGATCACGATACCAGGCTTGTAATATTAAATGTAATCATATAATTATACATTCATTGGTTAATAGAATAGACAGTTTCTATTGGATGATGATGTCAAGAAATACGATGATAAAATCTACAAATGCAATATATTTAAACTTCAGATGGATGATCCATGAGCAGACAACTGGTAGAAATTGATATGAACACATTCAAATGTAGAACAAGAATATACAGGGTGTCCTCGGACTGCGTGGCCAAAATAAAACCGAAGATTCTTTGATTCGAAAAAAAGTTGATAAGGCTTTTTACTTTTGCCTCAAGTGTCTTGTTTAGCCGGTAGAGGGCTTCAAAGTTGCAAAAATAATTTTGTTTTTTCGATATAACTTGAGAACGTGATGGAGGACTTTTACAATATTTAGCAAGTGAGTTACTGTCAATGATGGCCATTTTTGAAAGTGGAGCACAGAGCCTTAGAGACCATAGAAATGGCTCAAACTTGAGGATGTAACGGGAAAAGTGTCCAGAACTTTTTTGTGGTCAACGTAATCCATTCGATATTTTTTATGTAGATAGCTTATCTAATTTGAAAACTTTTCTTACTCTTAGAAAATTTTGATAAAATCAACGGATTAGCTTGAAAAAATTAATTTTCGAGTCTCTGCAATTTTGGCTTACTAATTTTACTTGATTAAAATACCTTAGTTGCCTTTGCTTTTCTAATGTCATTTTGGCATTTGAAGAATTTATTCTCAAAACTGTCAGTTTTTACTTTGCCTTCCGTAAAAATTTTATAAAATTATGGCTCAAAATTTTACTAACACTGAAATGGTTGATATGTTATTGATTCATGGACTTTGTCGTTGCAATGGCCGGAGAAGGGAAAGATATCCGCATCGCAGAATTCCAAATCGGCAAACCTTCGCGAAACTGGCAAATTTGAAGCAAATCGCAGAGAAACTGGACGCAGACGGACAAGAAGGACGTTAGAGCTCGAAGAAGAGATACTGGAAGCGGTTGAACCTGGGATAAGCACACTACGTTTGGGACTTCGTATTGGAGCCTCAAAATCATTAGTTCATAATGTACTGAAAGAAGAACTGTTGTATCCCTATCATATTAAAACAGATCAAGACTTATTGCCCATGGATCCAGGTCATCGGCTAGATTTCTGTCGGCTTATTGTCCAAAGACAAAACGCAAACCCCAATTTTTGTAGAAGAATTCTGTTCACGGACGGAGCTACTTTCACGAGATGTGGTCTTTTTAACCTCCATAATGAACATTTCTATGCAACGAATTAATCATGAATCGGATTTATTGAAGAATGATCCTGAAGTACTAGCCAGAGTTCAATCCAATTTCTTGAAACGAATTAATTTGTGTATTCAGGAAAATGGGCAACATTTCGAACGATTGATGCCTTAGCGATTTCCCAAAAAGTTTTGTTGTTCCTTTTAATTTAGCATTTATTTTTCCTAAATAATCACATCGTTTCCCCATTTCTATTGTTTTTATTATTCGTGTTTTACCGAGATATTAACCATTTCAGTGTTAGTGAAATTTTGAGCCATAATTTTATAAAATTTTTACGGAAAGCAAAGTAAAAACTGACAGTTTTGAGAATGAATTCTCCAAATGCCAAAATGACATTAGAAAAGCAAAGGCAACTAAGGTATTTTAATCAAGTAAAATTAGTAAGCCAAAATTGCAGAGACTCGAAAATTTATTTTTTTCAAGCTAATCCGTTGATTTTATCAAAATTTGCTACGAGTAAAAAAAGTTTTCAAATTAGATGAGCTATCTACATAAAAAATATAGAGTGAATTACATTGACCACAAAAAAGTTCTGGACACTTTTCCCGTTACATCCTCAAGTTTGAGCCATTTCTATGGTCTCTAAGGCTCTATGCTCCGCTCTCAAAAACGGCTATTATTGACAGTAACTCACCTGCCAAATATTGTAAAAGTCCTACATCACGTTCTCAAGTTATACCGAAAAAACAAAATTATTTTTGCAACTTTGAAGCCCTCTACTGGCTAAACAAGACACTTGAGGCAAAAGTAAAAAGGCTCATCACATTTTTTTAAAATCAAAGAATCTTCGGTTTTTTTTTAGCCACGCAGTTCGAGGACTCCCTGTATAATTTAATTTTTCACAGAATGTCCTACCTGACACTTATAATGTGGAAGATGGAAAGGATTATACCCAAATAAAAAAATGACTATTGCGTACAGACGTAACAATGTTCCAGCTGATCGAATAAGAAACACTATGAAATAAAAACATGTTATGAAACCTTCGAATAAATCCATCAAAAAAACTAGGTCCAAAACATACACTGGAAATGCATACATCAAAAATTTTATGCTATAACGAGAAACTGTTAGCAGAACATGGTCAACTCGAAGATTTATTTACTACATTAACTTCCTAGAATAATTATTCTAAACATAAGTTTGTCTCTATGTCAATATAGGTACATAGAATAATATTATAAAACACAATTTACAACTGAAACCGATCGAATAAGTTCATAAGGGTTACATGAATGAAATTATAGATAGACTTTTTGTTGTATCCTCATATGCAGGTAACATTAACTATCGTATACACTATAAGAATTTGTAGAGGCTGGAGTAATTGAACAGAAGCCGTATGCAAAAATGAACTAGTCACAGATATAAAGATAGCTTATTTTGGTAGAATCTCATCTTCTATGTAGCTATATGATACAAATATATTTAGTAATAATTCATGAACAAGGATTATTTCTAAGAAGCGATGTAAGTTATCATATGGAAAATCGTAGATTGTGCAACTTGAAATCACCGAATGGTAAATATATTTGATAAATTATACACGGACAGAATTTGAAAACGGAAGCCAGTCTTAAAGCTATATTAGGGTTAGGGTCGATAATTTGATCAAGGATGTCAACCAAAATCTGCATGAACATGAATTGAAGGATGAGAAAGCTATTCACACTATGGACAAATCATTAACTAACCTAATCAATAAAATCAGAGTAGGAAACCGTAAGTAGTAGTGTGAGGCAGGAAGAATTTGAACGGGATTACGATGATATTTTAAGGTCTGGACATGCGTCATGTATGGTATCAGTAGTAGACTGGAGGTGTTTGAACGACGGATGACATCTGTCAAACCTTTTAAGAAGAGACCCTCATCATCCACAACAACAACAAAACTGGTCTCTGAGTTACGTTCAACTCCAAATTTTGTAAATAAAACTACAAAATTATTCTACACTAGATTTCTGAAATCTCAGATAAACCAATCGATTTGTAGATGTAAAGAAGCAGCAATTAGGTTAGGTTGGAAGCAAATATGAAATTAGATACAATTCGTGATGATGAGCCCAAACTAGTCACCCCTTCATTTTCAATCGAGATCTGTCGAACTTCTTCCTTCTAGACTGAATTCATTTATCGATCTGCGATGTTGTGCATGGTGAAATCCCTCCTCATGCCTATTACTTTCGAATCTTCAAGAAAGATTCGAATATCTATCTCCTCTCCCAAAATTCTACCGCTGGCTCCCACGATGTTCATCGGACATTATGAATTTTCCTCTAGGGTAGTCGAAGTATATAAAAAGCCATGAAATCAATCATAATAATACGTATCCTGCATTATTCTACGACCAGGAATCATGAGTGGGAATAATAACATTTGAAAAACATGCGTTGTTAAGATTATACTGACGTTCTTTGTATTATATATAAAAATTCTCGGGAAATAGGTTACATTAACACTTTGTTTTAAATTTTCGTCTTAACGTACGTTTCGGTCTCACGACCATCATCAGAAGACTTATAATGTCAAAAAGGGTTTATTAAAACTAATCATGGCACAAGCGTCCATATCGCACAAATTTAATTTCAATCAAAAAAGCCCACGTCGTCGAAACGAACAGAACCACGAATAATCGAAATTGTATCGTCAATATTAAAGTATAAAATTCTTTTCTTATAGTAAGAATCCACTATTCAGTAATATTCTTATAATATACAAGCGCATGTTGGTAGTCTCATAACAACTGAGATCGAAGTTATTTGTTGAGTACCTACTTTCGAACCAGATGTTAGATTTATGAGGTACTTAAGAAAGGTTTCAGACCTGTACTGGAATATTACTATTGAGCATTCTTCCTAAAATATATTTTTAACATTATAAAGACGCATGTAGGAATTTGCAAGAGATTTTATTTAATCGAATTAGTATAAATATGACTTAGATTTTGAGTATCTGTCCCATGATTTACAGATTTGGAGTCACGTTTCATGTGAATCATCTCCAGGGTAGATCTTTTATAATAATTGGTTTCCTTAGTTACAATATTAACATTTTTGTAATCAAATTGATAGTTATAATCAAAGCAGTGCTTAGCGTGGGCGGTGGAATTTTCTAAGTTATTATTTCTTGTGCTATACTTATTACATAATTCATACTGGGTCAAGAATCTTTATTGTTCTTTGTATTGAGCAGATTTTGAAAGTGATAAAAATAATATTTTCGAGATCTTTGGTCTTTATTCCTCCTTTATCTTCATCTTCAAGTAACGGTTCAATTTCGATTCAAATCAGTATGTAGGAAGCATAGGTAAGATGAGGTATTGTCAATACCCTCATGAACAAGCTCGAAAACAATTTAAGGATCACGCGATCGGAAATATGTTAGATTACCAAGAGTTATCCTGATACCTGAGTTAGGAGGATATCTACTATTTTCAACACCTTTGTTTGCAGGGTTATCAGCTGCTGGATCATTGGCTGGAGATGATGTAGACAATACTCTGGCGATCAACGATAGCAAAGCAACTCAAAACCCTTGGAGGAGAATGGAACAGTATTGGTCTATATTTTAGTAAGTGTCCAAAAAATTGCCAGTGAACCTCTCATAAATTCCTCAATGGAGCGGAGTATTTATGCGTGTGTAACCTGTTTCTGTCCCCAAATGTTCAATCTAGGGTAGAAAAGGTTGTCACTTATTGTCTCCTTATAACATTGAATGATTTACTCCCGATCGGTGGGTTCAGACTTCTCAAGTTCAGAAATATTTTCGGGCTATTTGGGCAATTGTTCTCGTAATGCCCATATGTCCCGCGGTGGTTTCGTCATGACATTCATTCAAAATTCTACGACGCTCTTGTTTGGAAACGCATAATTTCCACGGTTCGGATTGAGCTCCTTCGGTATAACCATTTGCCTCATAAAAGTATCGATACAAACGATTATTCTCTACACGGTAGTCTGACCATTGTTCGGGTTTTTCCGAAACTTCTTTTATTTTATTCTTCAACCATGGGTCGAGACTTTCCTCCTGAACAACGGAAATTTCCGCTCGCTTATTTTTGACAGGAACGACTAGCGAGCTCCATGATCTCTTGGACGGTTCAATAACCCCTACTTTCAACAATTTGTCAACCTCCTCATCCAGGACCTTCCGCATAGCAGGATTTTGAGGTCGGTATCGCTGTTTTATCGGAGTGGCGTTCTTTAATTTGATTTGATGTTTTGTCAAAGGAGGACATCCTTTAATACCATTAAATGATTTTAATTCCTTCTTCAAAAATGCCTGCAACCGTGCTTCCTGTGTGTTCTATAATTCAGTTATCGACAGTTATGGGATCAATATCTTCTTGCTCATTAGAGTCGCAAGTCCTAGGTTCGCTGAAGTTGATTGTCATCCTCCAGTGGCGAAACAAAACTATTCCAATAAGCATTTGCGATACCATACCGGAGAGTACTAAAAATTGACTCTCTTTATCCTGCGATGCTGCGGTGTATTTAATATAGTATCCCCTGTGTATATTAATAAAAGTTACATGCGCTGAGCTAGATTTTCGACAAGTGCGGGTTTCCGAAATATTAAGTTGATTACAATAATCGGCGACGTCATCATTGATATGAGATTTAACCGATCCAGTATCAGTTGAAGCGGGAAAATTCCTTGATCAAATTTTCACTTCTAAATGTATCCTCGGATCGGGCAACGCTTCGGAAAGCGTGGATATATTGCCGGTGACAGGCAACGGACCTATAACGTTCCGACGAAGCCTGCCTTGTCGTCGAACGTTCGAGCGTTTCCCGAAGGTTCCTTTTGGCATCCACAATTCTTGGTGAACACGCCTTGTTTTCCGCATTGGGAACAAAATTTTCTAAAGAGACCCTTGCATTGGAACCGCCACTGTTCTTTTCCTCCACATCTCCAACATATCTCCTGGGCCCTGGATCCCGTAGGAGAAAGAATCACATTGATATCACGGGGCAAGTTGGTGAACGTCGCTTTAGTGTGCACCAGCTCTTGCTGTACAATTTCATATTTCTCACATAATCGTATCAATTCGGCGAGAGAGGTAAAATCCCTAGGCCGTACATATTGTCTCTCATCCGGGCGGAGATTATAATTTCTTGATAGTTCTTCGGTTCTCGACAATACATAAAGTTTGCAGAGTGATCACGTAGTCCTTAGAGGCCTCTTGCGGGCCCTGAACCCCTTCTATAATGGAGTCCATGATGTCTCGGCGATAGTTTGTCGGTAGAAAATACAGTTTAAAATTGGCAATGACGTAATCTCACGTGATCCATTGTCGGTTATTATTCCGGTACCACAATTAAGCTTGCCCTTCCAGCACTTTTGGTAATACATGGAGACAGTATGTATCCTCAATTCCGTACGATTCTTTCAATTCAGAAAATCGTTACAAGAATTCTAAACTATCCCTCTATCCTTCAAAATGCAAACCTCATTTTCGTACCTGGTCCATGAGCTTAGATCTTTCCCTGCTGTCGGGGATGGAAAAAGGGATTTGAGATGATTCTCCTCTCCACGTGAGATTCGTATCTCTCCTCATCTGTTGTTTTGGGATGAGTTCGGTAGTATTCCACCAATCGCTTTCTCATGTCATCTGCTGTTCCCATCATCCTAAGTACGACTTTGAACAGTTCTACTCCCAGTTCCTCCTTCCTTTTTGTGTAGATTCAGGATACTCTATTATCCCCTACGGATCTAGAACCACCTTCTTTCACATTAATGTTATAAGGCAAGGAGAAAAATAAAATTTCAAGAATTTTTTTTCCCAAGTCTTTTTCGGTTTTTTTCTTCTTTCAAAGTCATCTTTTAGGGCAACCTAGGTCCCTGCTCGGGCGCCATTTCGTAACCAACTCCCGCCCAAATGACGAATTTTTGTGGAAGATAGTTGTCCTCTAAGGTTACGGTACGGTCAGGTACCTCAGAAGACCTGCCTAGGTTTCTTACAAGTAAGAAGGTTCTTCATCTTCAGTTCTGTAGTATTTGGTACTTGAGAAAAGCTCTTCCTACAGAAGAATAGTGTCGTTGCCTTGAATAAAATGACTCCTGACCTCTGTAGATATATTACAAGGAATAAATCATTTACTATTTATAATATATACAATTATCAACGAACAAAAATATATACAGTTTTCACTGAAAATGACAATTTACAAAAGTGATATTCAGTCATATGACATACAATATTCGATTGTTGAATCTAAATAATTCCGCGAAAGTTTTTTATCACGATCACCACCAGCTGGTATCTCGATTGGGTCAATATACCCTAACACAACATAAGAAATGAGAATATCAGATGGTCCACTCATCCATGAGTTTGACAGATGAACGAGCACCGGTGTACCACTCTGTCTCTCTTCAAGACATTTTATTACGCTACAGTTTATATTTCGGTTTAATAAAAATACGGAATCAGTGTTCGGAAGAACATATTACTGTTAAGTTTTACACGGAGAAACACTAAATTGAAATTGAACTTAACCTCTTTACGGAATATCTCAATTGTTAACTAAACGGGTTTTTATCATTACATTCATGTAAAACGATTGTCAACACTGGATCGTTTCGTAGAATTTATTGGAAATTAAAACTAAAATTTCCTTTCGACGAAATACACAATTATATATAAACGGAAATTCCTCAATACATTTAGATGAAACGATTGTGAACACTGAATCGTTTCGTAGGATTTATTGAGAATTAAATCAAAAATTGATCTTTTACCGAAAATGTTATCAAATTATGAGCAGAACGGCGCTTCTCAATATATTCAGGAAAAACAATCGCCAACACTTGATTGTTTACTAGAATTATCGAAAATAAACTCAGATTTAAAATAGTGGTTGAGAATATTATTAAATCATGATCAGAACGGCGCTTCTCGATATACTCAGGAAGAACAATCGTCAATACTTGATTGTTTTCTAGAATTATCGAAAACAAACTCAGATTTCAAATAGGGGCGGAAAATAATAAAAAATTATGAATAGTACGGCGCTTCCCAATATATTCAGGAAAACAATCGTCAACATCTTATTATTTTCTAGAATTATTGAAAAATAAATTCAGCAATTAAACCTTTACAGAAAATTATTGATGAACAAAGTCGAGAATATACTTACTCTCCGTTTATCGGACTAAATGGAAAAGAAATTCTACTTCCGGTGTATCGGATTTCACTAATTCAGCTACGGCGGTTTCCTAGCAAGTGCTTCCTATTTGGGAGACCGAGCTCCTTTTATACTCTGAAGTTGACATGGCATGACATTGAGAATCAGTAGCTACACACTGCTGTCGTCACGTAGTGTAACAAAGTTTGATACATTTGTTTCGGTAGACGTGAATCCCTAGAGCAATATTAATGATTAAGGACTATTGGTTACAGCAGTTGGAACAACAATGAACTTCTTACTTTCCAAACCGATCGAAAGAACAATCCTGTCAAGCAAAGTACATATATAGATAACATAAACTTTTTAGTATAGGAATCTTCCATCCCTATACGAGATTACCTAAAATCCCCAAATTATAGAATGCGACCTTATTTCTATGTTATTAAGCATATATTGATAACTCATAACTGACTCACTAACAACATGTTTACTATTACACATTGTTTAGCACAAGATAACCTTGACATGCAGAACAGGGTATCTCAAGGTAGTTATTGAGGAATCGATGTATATGCTAAGACTAGATTAACTAGGTATTATGTCCAATAACATCACATTATATTAGATAAATATATATATATATATATATATATATATATATATATATATATATATATATATATATATATATATATATATATATATATATATATATATATATATATATCATAAGTAGAACATAAGGATTCATTCAGAATAGATTGTAATCAGTAATCATTGTACATTAGTATTTGTACTGTTGTTATTCCGTAGAGCAAGACATTAAGTCCGTAATGACGTCGAGCTCTACATTAGGTAAAGTATAGCTTTTATAAGTGTTTGTTTCAAATTCTTATTCCTCCACCAAGACTACGGGTCAGTTAAGAGTCAACCCATCAGGAGCTGATCCCCACTTGACGACCTTTGCCTGAGGGAAGGAAAAAAAAGCGCTCCCTGCCCATATTGCCATAGCTGATCCCCACATGGCGATCTCTATCATTTTTTTCTACGGAAAATAAGAAAACAAACCACAGGAACGCATACGGCAGTGATCCCCACATGGCGATCTCTGCCAGTCCCTTTCTTTAAGGGAAGGCAATTCGGATTGGAATGGAAATGAAAATTTCGAGGATGGAATGGTAGTAAACATTTTTTTTTGATGTCCACATCGCCATATGTGATCCTCACATGGCGATCTGTCAAGCGAGAGTAAGAATATGTAAATATGGAAGTGATTCCCACATGGCCGTTTCCTATCCACATGGCTATATGTGAATCTCACATGTGCTGGATGTGAAATTATACTTGAATCCATAGTATTATATATATGAAGCAATGCAATTGAATTCCAACAATCAACAATACGTGGAAGCTTACCAGATATACTATGACTACCAGAAATAATTTTCAAACAAAATGATAAGCGAGTCGATGTTAAAATATATAGCATTCAAGAAAAAAGCGAATTGCTTGATTAATTGTTCGACACTAAACAATGCTATAAAATGGATGGAACGATTCCTTTAATTTTGAAAAATCATTTATTTCTGATCAGGCAGGAAATACGTATATTACATGTAAACTCCGGTAGAATAGTTCATTATTTCAACAGATATGCGTGAACTCCGAATGTGTATTCCGTGATAGTCACTTTTCTAAATTTTCGTAATTTTGAATAAGTGTAATCATTCAAATGAATGAATCGAATTCATGCCAGTTTAAAAAAATTGCATTCATTCCGATTATCTTATGTTGCAAAAACGGGGATCTGGTAAGTTAACGCATCAAAGTTTGAACAGCCTTATGTATAAAAAGGGCGAACAAACAAAAAACTCCTATAACATTTGTTTACTGTGCCAAGAGGAACTACCGAGATATCATGAGCGCGAATTTTAGATCTAAAAAGTAGCGTCTCTTTCAAGCATTGTTCGGGACATAAATAGGAAAGACTCGGCACAAAATAAGCAATTGGTTGTACGGACCTGACCAGAACCTCGAAAACATATGAAAGGCAGTGACAGACAAAAGATCGGGATCATCTTTTATTAATCGATTATCAATCAGAATCAGAGTGAATTAATCATTATCCAAGTTCAAGTGAGATTTGAAATTTGAATTAACAATATTGTTTCGTTTAGTGAATTTTACATAAGGTAAATGATAGCTTAATAGTTTATTTTCTGGTATTACGATATATTGATTTCCGTAGTTTGTGATTGGTAACCGTTTGTATGATATTCAAGATCCGTTGCTTTCAGTAATTTAAATTGTTATATTTGAGTTTATTCCGTCATAGGTTGGACCGCGCACGATTTGAATCCGCACGTGAATTGAAATATTCAAGTAATTGTATGATGTGTACAGAGTGTGTATGTTCGAACGACAGGGTTGTCTTTGGTATATTTGTGCACACTGTGACATACCGGAAGTATGAGTATATCCTAGACGACCAAACCGCCAACGACTTGTGCACGCTGTGACATACCGAAAGTATGAGCTGGGGTGGTTGTGTGATTGATAATCGTAAATACCCCTTATCCGGATGAGAAGCCACGGCTGCGTAGGGGTTATTGCAGATACGATAGTTAGGGCTGGTGCACGCTGTGAAATACCGAAAGTGTAAGCCCTGATTGTCTAGAATCTGAATCTACAAAGTGTATGAAATCCAACAAAGTCATACAATTACCGGGCACTCCGTTGATAGCTAGTACAATCTGATATCGTACAATCGTAAACCTAGTGCAGACCAATATTTTCCGATCCGACCGAATTTTAACCGTTCGATATATCGTAGTGTGTTATGAACATTTCAAGTAATACTGCTATCTGAATAATTACCGAACACCGCTTATTACTCTAGGAACTGCTTGATTTGTGTTTTCCGTGAAATTGATAAATGTAAATCATTTATCAACCGATTTCGTACCGTTGAATTAAACTTAAATACCGAACATATCGTAAAAATAGATATGTTGTAACGGTTTTTTCTCACCGCTTGAGCTTCCTTACATTTTCCACCTGGGTGGATTTTTGTGAATTATACCGTTCAATTGCATTCCAATAATTATTCTGAAAGTGTATTTATTGTCATTATTCATATATTTCAATATTTGAAATTCCCCTTTTCATTAAGTTATTTCTGCTCCATCTTTTAATGAGCCAATTTTTAACCAAGTATCAATTGTTATTAAAGTCTACAATTGTGATACTGTTTTCTGCCCAATGGGCTCTGGTTTTACTTCACTGTAGCTACCCTGGGGACGAGGCTATCTATAGATAGCATAGTAACAAGCCTTGTGGTGAGGACCCTAGCAGAAGTCCTCAAAAAGGAGTAAGCCCTTAGAAAAATCTGGTGCCCGAGGATTTGAAGTCTACCGCAATAAGCAGTTTACCGAAAAGCGACAAGGTACACGTCATATGATTATCAACGAATGAATGTTATTATTTTTATTCTAAATGTTATACTGTCAAAATAAATATATTTTGTTTCAGATAAATGTTGCTATCCCTATTTTTTGATATTTCATTTCTCAAATGGTTGCTGGTGATGTAGCAATCTGGCGATCATAGTTCGTAAGCTATGGTTGCCGACTGCTAGCTACGAAACACATTGAAACAGTGAGTGCCATCATTATCCAGCGATCATCGTTCGTGGACTACGGTCGCCGGCTATTACTAGCAAAATCTATTGAAACGTTTAGTGATGTCATCGTCTTGCGATCATAGCTTACGAACTGTGGTCGCCATATTATGAGATAGATAATTATTATTTTTGTTTCAATAACAACACTCCCATCTCTACAATCATCTATTCAAACAATGAACAGTCTCCTTTACATTTTTAACGGACATTTTCAATATCAGTAGAGATGAAGAATATAGAATCACAAACAAAATTGCCAAAATTTTCTAAATCTCGTTATCATTTGATGTGGATGATGGTGCTTTCTGTGCTAGCATGGAGTTGATTTGTTATGGCAGACATGAGGAATTGATCGAAAGGAAAGTTTGGCATTGAGCCATATATGTCTGTAAGAGTCTTATATGGTGGAATGCTGTATGTGAATACCTCCAATTGAATATCGTTTATTTTTTGCGTTTCCTTTTCGGTTGTCATTCGGTGTGATTAGACTCGCCACAAGCTTCATCTCTTGAAATATATAAATACGTAACACTTCTTTCGAGCAGCAATACACTGCATGTGATGACCCGGATAGTGGTAGCCAAGGGAATTGTCTCCTGGAGTTAGCTGAGGATATATTGTTAAGTATTATTCCCTAACAATTATTGTCAAATTTTCCAAATTGTATCTTCAAATTTTTGATTTGTCATGCTATATTACCTTTGAATTTTTCTCGATTGAGTATCAAAATTTTTTCTGATCCAGTTATAGATATATTATCCGTCATCTCATCGTATCGTCACAGCTATTTTTGACATTTGTTTACCCCAAGAAGAGGTTGAATTTGGAAGCTGGTAACTTCTGAATTGGGATTCATTTTTATTAATTGCTAACTTGATTTGGTATACAATAGATTTCGTATCATTGCTTCTTTTAAGAATAAATTCCATCATCTTATCCTATTATCAATTCAATTTTGATTGAGATTACAAGATAATCAGGGAACTGAAAGTTCATATTGTTGCTTCTTTTGAATATAAACTCCACTATCGAGTACATTTTTTTGAAGATTGCAAAATTATTTTGTGATTCGAGGGGCTCCGTATCGTAGCAAGTTATCGCAATAAGCTCCACTGTCGAGTTAATTTTATAGGGATAGCGAAATTATTTTGGATTCTGATGTTCCATATGGTTTTCATAACTTAGAAAGTGTCTCATCATTGTATCTGAGAGTTATTTTTCCTTATTGTGAATATTGATTTGTGATTTAATGGTCGACTTCCTCAATAATTGAGAAATAAGTTTGATTATCGTACCGTATTAACAATTGAAGATTTCGATTCCTTGAGATTTTTTAGATGAAATTTATAAAGCTTTACTTCAAAAAATGTTTTAATCAGGAAGATCGAGACACACACACACACGCACACGCACACGCACACGCACACGCACACGCACACGCACACGCACACGCACATGCACACTCACACGCACACGCTCACGAATACACACGCGCACACGCACACGCATACGCACACGCACACGTACACGAACACGCACATGCACACGCAGACGCACACGCGCACGCTCACGAACACGCACACGCACACGAGTTCGCTTTGCCCGCATCGAGCACCTCCCCGGGTAGCGAGATCTGGCCTGCAGAAATGCAGCATACCGAGGAAATAGAAGTACTCTGGGTGGACCAAAATCTAGCTAGGAGACGCAACCCGAGCAAAAACCAAACATGGTGAATTTCAATAATGAAAAGAACCCTACGGGGCTGAGGAGGAATACCTCAGTACCGGCGCCCTTCGGGAGTGAGCAAGCGGGCTCCCAGGCGTCGATATCCGACGACCGCAGCGCTGAAGTGGTGGATAGCTTGAACGCTTCAGTTTAAAGTTACAAGGCAGAAGAGATACCAGGTACGAAACAACCTGGGAAACAGAGAGACTGGCCCAATGGAGAAGAAAAGTCAACTTTTGCAGAAGCTAGGGGATAGGAGCCGCTACTCAAAGAAACATCAGAGACAGCAGTGTCTGATACTCAGACTTCGCCTGGTTTGAAAGCCAATGGCAGAAATGAATACGTGAAGAGACAAAGTAAGTTTCCAGAGAAGCCCGACAGTAAGCAGGTTGAGTCGAAACGGAGGGGAAATGGACCACCAAAAGGCGAACTTTCAGCAGCGAACATAACAGCTGCAACAACGAGCGGATGCGTCGCGCCACTGATAGACTGAAATGTGGTGACAAGGAAAGGATCGATCGAAACCTACGAAACTGAGACAATCACGATTCAACGTGATAATCGTGAAGGCGAAGGAGGAAGGTCCCCCTTACGCCGACCTGCTGCGACGTCTGGAGAGCGATCCGTCCCTGAAGTAAGTGAGTAAGAAGATCACGAAGGTGAGAAGAAACGCGTTGAAACGTTGATAGGAGACAGGGAAACGGGAACGGACGCTCTTAGACAGTCCGAATGATTGCGTCTTAAAGTATAGTAATCCGACATCAGACATTTTACCTGTTTTAAATTGTATTTTACATCATGCTTGAAATGAATGTAGAGATTTTGGGAAAATCGATTTTGGGACTGTTAGATTCTGGTTCAAGTCGTACCGTTTTGGGGGCTCGTGAATGGAAAATATTTGGAAGCATGGGTATCAAATTGGAACCAACTAGTCACATTGCTTGTAAGGTTGCGAATGACCAAAAATGAACTGTAATTGGAACTTGTGATTTGGCAATTATGTTAGAAGGGATAACGCGGTTAGTGGAAGTTTTGGTGGTTCCGGAGTTGCCACACTTTGTTATATTAGGTTGGGATTTTTGGAAATTAATTGGACCTATCCCCATGGTAGATAAGTGGAAATTCTTGGACGCACCTCCAATTGTAAACGTCATCGATCATTTAACCGATTCCACCATTTTGACTGAGTTTCAAAATACTCAACTTCAAACTTTGATAGATAGCAACGTAGCTTTAATGAGAAATTTCTTGGGATGTACTACAATGACAGAACACGTAATAGCCACAGATTCGACTCCGATTAAACAGAGATAGATAGATAGATAGATAGATTTTTATTTGTTCCTAGATTACAAAGTAATATTGACCCAATGGGTATAGAACACGTCAAAATTATAATTAATTGAATTAATAACTAAGTCTACTGAGTGGTGTTCCAAAATTTAATTGATGCTTTCAGAGTATAATTTCATCTATAAAATACTCCTCCATACTGTAATATGCTTTTTTCAACAAATATGAGCTTAATTTCTTTTTAAATAATTTTATTGGTAGATTACGGTAGATTACCGGGATTTTATTAAAGATTTTGATCACCATATAAGTCACATTCTTTTGTAAATATGACCCTTTGAATCTGACAGGTAAGTAATTGTCTCTCTGTCTTGTATCATATTCATGCAACTGCTCGACTCTATCTATTATATATTTATTATTCATAACAAAGAGGATGGATTCTATAATGTATAAGCCATATAATATGTGTATATTCTCCGATCGGAATAAGTTCTTACAACTCTGCAAATAAGGCAAGTTGAATATGAATCTAATGCATTTTTTTTGCAAGATAAAAATTCTTATAGCTTCTGAAGAGCCTCCCCAGAATGATAAGCCATACCTTACCCTGCTCTGCACAAATGCATGATAGGCAGTAAGAGCTGCTGCTTTATTAATATGTGTAGATATTACTCTTAGTGCATATATATATTGGGCAATGGTTTTTGATAATTTATCAATATGAGTGGTCCAATCTAATCGCGAATCGATATTTATCCCTAGGAATGACACTGAATCTTGAGATTCTATATTTTGGGTTTCTCCATCAATATTCACTTTCTCTGTATATTCTTTTAGAAAGCTAAATTTAATTATTTGTGTTTTATTTACATTTAACATAAGATCATTTGATTCGAACCAGGAATTTAAGTCATCTAAAGATTTTATGACTTTAACTTTGAGGCCTATCAATTCCTCGTCCGCTGGAACTTGTGATGTGTCATCTGCAAATTGACAAATATCCTCTTCAATGGCTGCTGGCAGGTCATTTGTGTATAATATATATATAGCAGGGGACCTGAAATAGAGCCTTGTGGGACGCCTTGCGTAATTGTAAGTTTATTTGATCTGTATTGTTCACTTGTATTTGAATTTTCCGCTACATATTGCTGGTGATTTGTAAGATAAGATGATATAAGTGACAAAGTTACACCTCTAATGCCATATGTTTCCAGTTTTTGCAGTAGTATACTGTGATTTACATGATCGAATGCTTTTGTTAAGTCCAGAAACATTAATATTGTGTTCTTATTTGAATTCAGCGAATTGATTATCTTAACTAACGTCAGATATGTAGCTCTGATAGTAGTTCTTCCTCTACGGAATCCATTTTGACTTTCTGTTAATATATCAAATTTTTCTAAATATTTTATATACCTGTTGTAAATGACTTTTTCGAAACATTTACTAATGTTTGATAACAATGCTATTGGATGGTAATTTCCAACATCATTTTTATCACCTTTTTTAAATATTGGTCTGATCTGTGTTATTTTTAAGTTTTCCGGATAAATGCCATTTTTTAACATTACATTCATAATGTGACATAAGGGTGCGCTCAATTGTAACGCAGCATGTTTAATCACTACAATAGGGATACCGTCATCTCCTACTGATTGAGATTTTTTAAGGAATGTATTATGTTATAAATTTCACTATCCGTTGATAGGGTCAAATAAATCGATTTAGAGTTTCTTTTGCAGAAACTCAAATTTGTTTTTGTATTAGATATTTTAAATTTTGTGAAATACTCATTTGCTTTGTTAAGGATTTCATTACCATTTGTTAAAAGATTATCTTGATCAATTAAAGTAGTTTTAGGTTTATGGTTGTGTGATGTATAATTTTTTACTACTGTCCATATCGCTTTGCCTTTGTTATGGCTATTAGAGATGTAATTAGTATTATAAATTGATTTAGACTTATTTATTGTATTTCGCAAAATTTTGCAATATGTCTGATAATATTCTGGTGTTATTTCTTTTCTAATTTTTTTTTATACATATCTCTTTTTCTTTTACTTGATATTCGTATCCCTTGTGTGACCCAGCTTTTACAGGTCTTATTTTTTATAGTTTTTTCTTTAAATATTAATTGGAAATATTGGTTGAATATGTTATAGAAAAAATTGTATGCTTCATTTGGGTTTTCAATTGAGTATAGATTATTCCAATTTGTATTTGCTAATAATTCATTGAAACTATCTAATTTTGAGGGACTGTAAACTCTTTTGCGTATCTTTTCTGATCTTTCAATATTATTTGAAATTTGACTAGAAAGAAGTTGTCCATAATGATCAGAGAGAGCAGTAAGTTTTACATCGGCTTTCCAGGTTGTATTATCAGTTACTTTAATGAATATGTTGTCTAGTAGAGTCTGAACAGTTGCAGTAACATGAGTGGCATCAAATATAGTTTGCAGAAGGTTATATGAAATGAGTAGGTCAGAGAATATTTTGGCATTAACTGTGTTCTGCAGTAAGTTGAAATTAAAATCTCCACAGAGAAATATTTGATAATTCATGAATTTGTTTGCACAATGATCTAATATCTCACTCACCTTGCTGAAAAAAATATTTGGATTACCAGAGGGTGGTCGATATATACATATAACAACTACTTTTATTATAGCAATAGATATCGAAGAACTTTCTATATGAGATTCTACTGATTTGTTTTTTATATCTTGGAGTTCCTCAAAGTGTAGACTGTTTTTTACATATATAGAGGAACCACCATGTGATTTCGCTTTACGACAGTATGAAGAAGCTAAAGCATATTTATCAACATAAACAGATTCAACCTCATTTTCGGAACACCAGTGTTCAGTAAAGCATAATATGTGTGGTAGCGATTTTAATGTATTTAGATATATTTCAATGTCTAATGTTTTGTGTTTAATACTTTGTATATTTTGATGGAGAATTATAAAATTTTCCTTCACTTTTTTTATATTGACACTTTTAGGTTTGGTAAATGTAACCTGGTCATTGGCAATATTCCTATCAGACTTGATTGTTTGTGACATACCTAGATCGTTCATGACTTCATTTTTATTCACATCACTAGAAATACTGGTTACACTATTTAGTTTTTTGACCCTTCATTGGTGTTAGAGTTGTTTTTCTTCGAAAAATAGAATTTATTAACTATACATCCCTCTGGCCAGAAATCTGCCTCGGACACTTGTGTTTTCATACTTACTGGTATGCCAACTTTAAAAGAATTGTACGTATGTGTTGGACCTCTAGGTTCCATGTAATCTACTATGTAATTACAGTCTTTCATTTGCTTGAGATAATTAGTTATATCTGTAGAAGTTACATTTTTCTCCAGTCGTGAGACAAAGAACCACATTTTGCTCCCTATAACAGCTAGATTTGATTTGCCGGTACCTTTAATGACCTGATTATTCATTATGTTATTCTTAATATGTGGTGATTGCTGATTCCCCACTTCTGCATATGAATGTTTTCCAGGTGTTTTATCTCGTTGAGCATCCAATTCTGAATTTTGTGTATTACAAACATCACGATATGAACGTTTTGACTTTGAGCTACTATTTGCTCTTTTCCTACTAGACGGCTCATATTGAATGAGCATTTGTTTATTTAGTTGTATAGCATCCATGTCTCTCCCTGAATTTGAGGTATTTGTTGGACTATTTTCATTGACCAAATCTATTTTCTGTAGTATTTCATTTTTAATTACTTCGAATTTTGAATTGAATTCATAATTCAGTTTTTTGTATAAATCATCAACTGAAGTTATTTCTGCATTTCCTTGTATTCTAGTTTTATTCTTTTGCTGGAACTGGTCAATTGTTTCATTAAGATCTATAATTTGTTTATTCATTACCTTAATTGTTTCTTGCAGTTCTGACTTATCTTTTGTTAGCTCCTCTACTTCTTTTACTTTTGTATTTGTTCTTATAATTTCTTTTAATTTTTCATTTTCATTTTTGATTTTTCTATTATTTTCTATCATTTTTTTTATATCTGAAACATCTTCTAAGCAACTTGGACAGAAGAAAATCAACTTTTTTTCTTTTAATGGAATACATCTCAGTTCAGTTGGGCTAAGCTGGCTGCATTGATTACAGAGAATTTGACAACAATAGTCACATTTAAAATGTGATTTAGTTTCACCTTCTGTTTTACAGCGTTGACAAATCATTTTATGTGAGATGCCACTGGTCCTACCAGCAATTCCTTGATATCACATATGCAAGCACTTTTTGTTAAAGTTATAAAATGCAATAGCTGTTTTATGTAAATTAATTGGTGATGTTTTTATATCGTTGTTATTATATAAACGGCGTATTTAATTAACAATCCTTTTTACCACTTATTTGTTCATTATTTTACTATGAATTAATTCACTATATTTCGAGTCCGGACCTGTGTTGTTAGCTTATGTGAAATGAAAACACCTGTCGCTATAGATTCATTCGCAAACGATTAGGTTTTTATTCACTGATAACGAGTTCATGATAAATTGGCTTTCGGTAATGTCCCAAATTACGCGCAATTACGCGGTTACCGCGAGAAAACTACACAATTCGTTCATCACATTTTGTCCAGAAACTCGACGACTATAGGTTGTTATAAAATTTGAATTTTGATGCATGGATTAAATCACTTGGAATTCACTTTGATCGGGAGTAAACATACACTCTGGAATCAACAATGTTGACTGATATTATAGGGTATCACCAGTCATTCAGAAGTAGATCGATGTTGAGTTAAATCACATGTTGGAACTTGGGGTCATTGGAAAATCGAATAGTCCCTGGGCTGCACCCATAGTCATGGTGAAGAAGTATTCTTCTTATCTACAAAACTTATAGTAGACTGGCCGGACGCTATTATTGGCCAAAGATGAGATGGGACATTGCGTCATATGTTCGACGTTGTGATGTTTGTTTGGCCCACAAATCCGTTAATACCAAACCCACGGATATGATGGTATCGCACCCGAAAGTTGACAAACCTTGAAAGATGATTTCGACTGATCTCATGGGACCTCTGCCTAGGTCTAAGGAGGGGGAAACGTTTATACTAGTCGTCACGGATTATTTGAGTAAATTTTCGCTCATTTTCACATTGAAGAAATCTCCAGCTGATATTGTAGTTCGTAGATTAGAAGAAGATGTTTTCTTAATGTTTGGGGTACCTAGAATTTTAATTAGTCACAACGGTGTTCAATTTAGGAGTAAGCAATTTCAACGATTGTTGCAAACATATACTGCTCGCCATAAATTGTGTCTTCTTTATCACCCACGTAGTAATCCTAACGAGAGAGTCAACCGTACGATCAAGACCATGTTAAGTAGTTACGTATCTGGTAATCATCGTCTTTGGGACGAGGCATTGCTGAAAATTGCGTGTCCCATAAGAACTGCAAGGCATGAATCTACTAAACTATCCCCATATTTCACTAATTTCGGTAGACCTAGGAAATTGTCAGGTTCAGATTATGAGAATGCGGACTTACCGACGAATGAACGCGCTGAACCAATCTCTGATATTACTAGGAATGAGACCTTATGCCGAATTCATCGTAATGTAACGGAAAGATTAGCGAAAACTGCCAAACAGAATTTTCACCGATATAACTTGCGCCGAAGGCATGATGTAATAATCTGGAAATCTGGTATTTGGGAGCAATTGAATAAACTTATTTATAATGTTATTGCACACAAGCCAGGTATACCAAGTCCAGCTCAAGATATTACTAGGTTATGTTCGTTTACTGATCCCTCAGGTCAAAGCCTTATGGGATCATATGCTGCTACGGAGAGTGGAAACCTTGTTGTAACTATGCTAGAATAGCTACCCTTACTATGCAACTCGAGGGTTGCGGAGGGTGATAATTGCAGGGTTGCACTACAAGGAGTGCCCTGTCGTTGGTAGAATGGATTATATTTAGCTGCCACCAGTTCCCTTTTGAGATGTTTTAGAGAATAGTTCAGGGAACGAAACTAAACTCGAAGGAGTTCCTCTCCAGTAGCACTTGGTATAAAATTGTTTAGTAGCGGGGCCTTTTCTGGCCGATTTATATACTAGGCTAGTATGACAGCTTCACGTTGTTGAAGATGTTCGGAATGACAATCACGACAGGACTGTTCTCTTCCACTATAACGTTATCTAAGGGATGGTGTATCAATGAAGAACAATGCGAACAGTATAAGTTGTATATTGGGAAAAAATATTCGTTTACAAAAACAATAATAATAATTAACACATATAGACACTAGGTCCCATTCATATATACATAAAGAGGAAAATATGACGAATAGTCAACAAGAAACAAAAATAAAAATTTAAATTAATCGAAATTAATTTCATGCAAGTTTCTGAATGGTTTAAATAAAATATATATAATAAATTGATAAAACTTTATCAAGTATGATCAATCAGTGAATTATTGATTCAAATTGATATAACGTAGCCAGAGAGTTGTTTCTTTGCAGGCTAACCTTATTTTTGAATTGAATATACCACTCTGATGGAGTAGCTAAGGTTATGAAATGGACCAGAGGGGCCACTGATAGTAAGGTTGAGATTCCAGAGGGGTGATTCTCTAACAAACAGCTATGATGCCTTTTTGACAACTACCTGGTTCGCTTTGTATATGTTGATCTATTAAATTGATTCAACAAATTTGACAATATAATGAAACCCTAGTTTTCAAGATGAACTCTTAACACTTTCTCTTAAATTCGCCGCTGATGGCTGTCTTAGTAGGGGTTTTTAAGAAACCTTCAAATTCTAAATAAAACACCCTTATTACAACTTTTAAATAATGATCCTTCCCAATAGTCCCACAAATAATTAGGCAATTGACTTTACACCTACGATAACCCTAATTTCAACTATACCTATCTTAAGTAGGTCTCATATATGTACTACCAAATATGAGAAATTCGGCAGATGGATCAATACACTTCTATTACCTCAAAATACTCTATTAATGGTTACAGTCATCTATATACCAACACAAAAACGAGAAAGGGGGGTGATGACCTCAAAATTCTTGGCTCGAATTCAGACTAAAAGCTTGTTCTATAGACTTACCCTGACTCAGTATTTAATCCTTAATCCACCAAGTAAACTTTTGACACTTGAGCTTACACTTCACGGCCTCCACAAAATGTATTACGCGACGTCTTTTTGTTAAGTTAAAATTACACCCCGGAGCTAGCTCTCTCTCGCACCCAGATCAATTTGTCTAATCGTTAAAGGAAACAAATTTTCCAAAATATCAAATTACTTTAGATTTCTATCATCAAGTTACCAATGACGTTCTTCACAATTTCTTTTACATGTTATTTTAGATTCTAATTACCAAACAATTTCCACTAAATAGAAAATGATATTAAAATAAAAAGTAAGTTCTCTTGAAACTGATACTTGGAATTATCTATGGTGAATGAAAGTACTTTAAGAATGATAAAAATTGATTCGAATGAATTAATTGACTTTGAGTAATAAACAAAAAGAAAATATAGTTGAAAAAATAGAAATCTTGTAATTTGCAATACACCAAAAAAAAACAATCAAATGACTAAGTTAAAAATATCAATTAAAAGAATTAATGGATCTGGTTTTGAGAGAGACTCAGCTATATGTACAAGGAACTAGGCTTACCCAACAAGGCACGACAAAGGAACTGCCCTTTTTCCTAAGAGTTTTCATTTTTATACTTCGGCTCCCCCGAAATTGGCTTCCCAACACGCTAACATAAAATTCAAACGGACCAATGAAGTTGGTTGTATCCCGTTGCACTTTGCACTAATACACAAATCTGTATTTAGAGTTGCCTGTTTTCCCACATCGAGGGGCAGTGAGTGACCACAAAAAATGATTTCTCCAAGCCCTGCTGACTAAGTGATTAACTCCGTCTTCGTAGAAAGTGCAAGGTTCGCGGAATCGCACCTCGAAGGCTCTAATTCTTAAAAATCACGTACAACTTGTAAAAGGTATCGGGTGGCGACTTCATGTCGCCGGCAAGGAATTTCATTATTTAAATCACAATAAAACTTCTAATTGTTGAATCCAGAATGTCTATGTATAGTCTGTTCCTGTCAGGGATTTAGAATTTTAGGTTTTGAAATGCCCGTAAGGACGGAACTACACGCTACTGAATGATTCGAGATGTACTCTCATGTGTCAAGTATACCTGGTTTACTTAGAGTAAATTAATTTTCAGGAGTTTTTCCCTGCTTACGCTACTTTGATTCAATCGTGAAAAAATAATGATCCCCAGGATTATTACATCACCCTCACCTTAAAGAAAGAGCGGGGTTCGGAAGGAACCAAGCTCCTTTCTACAATCGGTATTTTATGTGTATTTTGATCCATCTACCTACTTCTGACCAGCGTGGGAATCTAGGGGCACTAGACCCACCTTCACGCTCATATATATGATCATCAGTCCGATTGGACTTCCCAATAACCTAAATTCTATTCAGCATATTCACGTGGATTTACCACATGACTGCAACAATACAATCCTTACGAGCTTAACAATGAAAGTCTACTTCTGTTTCCATATTGTCACAACACTTTTTCGGATTGACTTTTACGCACTAACCCGCACTGTCACTCGATGGTTTCACATACCAGGACGCTCCAGTGGAGGGTTGGATACATCGCATGGGCGGCGGTGGAATCGGTGGTGGTAGAATCTGCGGCTGCTTCTGGTTCCCTGGCGGGGACATCGGTTGACCGAGCGGATGGAACTGCATCCCCTGGACTTCCATGGGAGTGATGTCGGTTGACTAGGAAGGCGGTGAGGGTGTTCCATAGACATGCAAATAGATGTAGACCCCATCCGAATAGCTGGTACAGGCTCCATCCATTTAGGCCGACACCAACAACGAACTTCACCAATCGGAATATACAGTAGAGGCCCAACAGCCCGTTCAGGATGGTCCCTATGCTTTCGAACCGACCCCATATCTGTCGGATGGTGGACCTGACGAGACTGGTAACTTCTTCCTTGCTGAATAGTTTGAGAGTGTTGTACCCTTGGTCCAGAGACTCCATACCGGAAACCCGTCGCGCTATCATCGTTTGGACTGCATCTCTTTCCATACCGAAGATCAGGTTCCGTTGGCTTTTCCTCAGGTCCTCGGATGTGTAAAGCCCCCTGAGCTAATCAGCTTGATCGGTTGGAACTTCAATTGGTCCTCTGCTTCAATCTCAATGGTCAGTGGTATGAGACTCGTCAGTGGTAGTGGGGAGAGGCCGACCCAGGTTCCCACGACTTGGTACAATGGTGGCATAAGGCTATTACATTCCATTTGAGCAGCTACATTTTTGGATGATGGGTCAACGGTGCCATGATTTTGTAAGGATTGAAACGATTGAGCTTCGTTACATTTTTCCGCTCCTAGTTTAAATGAGTAGCTTGATCATCCATTTGCTACTACCGAAGAGTGACTGTGCATGCCGCAATGTGAGATGGTCCTTGTAACCTCTACCAGACAGGCGCGTGCGTATCTTTGTCCGTAATCCCTTTATTATAACTTGTCTTCAGTGAAACCATCGTTGCGTTTACCGGGTCCTATTCACAGTCGTACACGATCGACCCATTAAGATTACCTTAGTAGTGTCGTCACCAGGACGGGGTACATTCTTGGCACTCTGAAACAGATCCCGAGAAAAGTGGAGGAGAACACAAAAACAAAACAAAAAAAATTTAGAATCAGGCCCCTTATCGTGCCATACCCCTTAACTTCCAAACTCTATCCCCTTATCAGTGATAACATGAAATTGGGTATCAAACAACCCAAGGGATACGAATGACACAAAAAAAAGTCGTATTATCTCTACACGTTTCCCGACCATCTTAAAGGTCTATGAATTACTTTCCATTCCCCTAGGACTTACTCAATTCCCTTGCTCTCTCCCTAGGGTTACGTTATCTCCGGAATACATGGGGAGGATCCAACTGTCCCTCAATTAAGAGCCTCTACCCTCCGGCGCAGTGGTCCCGTTCACAGGGTGCTGCAGCCAATGAGGCTGGAAGGGTTACTCCTCCTTTACAGAGGTTTCTAGCTCATAGTGAAAGCTGCTCTTATTTTCAACAAAACACAAAAAAAAATAATTTAAACGGAACGCGGTGACTTGAAGAGTCAGAGGTTCCGAATTTACTGACTCTACTTTGTTCATGGGGAACCAAGGCCAAGACTCACAAAAGAGAACTAACTTGACACTGCATATAAGCTACTTGGTTCCACTATGACGTCACTCGATCTAGGGTGAGGGTGGCTATATACATCTTTGGTAGAGGAGTCTTGAAAATGAAGCACCTCTTAAGATAATCTACCCCGTAAATTATCTGAGTCGATTCCCGGCTCCCACTTCCTCAATTTACCGATGTTATGCCATGTTACCCACACCTATTCAACTCATTCATACTCTAGGCGGTGTCTTGTCACCCGCCCCGCGCACTTTCTCGACCCAATTTCCTGGCCTCATGGACGACTACGCGTCCCGCTGCTCTGCAGGCGGCCTATCTGCCCAAATTACTCATAGGTCTTTCCAAAACATACAAACTCCTGTACCTGCGCTGGGTACTTCACATGTTGGTATCGACCCCAAATTCCTGGTCGACTACCCCTACTGGCGAACCCTACCTGCGAGACCCACAATTGACCTACCTGGCCTTCCTGTCCATCCTGGACCCAAAGCTCACTTCCAAAACTCCGGACTTATTACCCGTCCTTCTCCCTTGGCACAACTGGCCCAACAGTCCAACCTGGACTTTCTCCGTACAAAAAACTAAAAACTTTTCCGGCCTCCCTAGCTTATCCACTTCCAGTTTGCCCTCGGTCCTCACTGGACCTTCTTGTGCTGACAGCTCTCTTGGGTATGTCCTTCACTGACCTCGGATATGATGGACCTTTCCCCACAGCATCGGACGCATATTACGATTCAGCCCAATACCTCCCTGAAGATTATGCTCTATAACCAGTTTTGAGATGCTGGGTAGAGATCTTCCACAACGACCGGCTGTCGCCAGGATTCGCGTTGTTCGAAGTATGGGACATCTCGATATCGATATGCTTCGGCCAGTCGGAGCCGATCCTTGCTCCATCATTACCAGATAAGGTCTACACATTGCCCCGCGTCATACCCAATGTCCTTAGCACTCGATGCTCCTCCTGGCATCTCGATGAAGTGCGCGAATACCTCTAACACCTACATTCGCACACCATCCACACACTGGAATGAGGAATCATTGTACTGGACCACTCCGGTGCAGGAATATAAATTTCCCTAAGCTACCTTTCCATCTCTATCAGGATTTGAGACAGTACAATACAGTGACCTCATTCCCACTACGGGGTACAACTACCCTTCCAACCTGGTCAATAGGAATATCCGGTCCCTATTTTAATTAGAGACAGCATACGCCCATTGGCCCAGTCGCTCCTTTTTGGGGGAATCTTACCCCTCAGCCATGGATTCGGCTACCATCCAATTCTACTATCAGTTGCCCGGGAATGGTACGGGGGTTGAGTCAATATAGATAATGGCGTGCGTAATATTTTACTATTAATTTCTATCAAATTCAGTGAGCTTAAACATTTGTTATTCAATAAGCCCTCAACTAATTAGCCGATATAACAAAACTAGACTTGTATAGCTCGTACATTTGAAATTCATAGACTGGTTGCCCACTGCATAGGCGAGTAAAGGTTTACTAATATCTCAATATTATTCGAGATCCCATGATTTCATTTCAATTTAAATCTAGTAGGTGAACACAAGGCCAATCCATTGATTGCAATACACAAAAAACAAAAGTCCGTTCAAATTCCTCGGACCTTTCCTACTGGCACTGACCTTTCCAACATTGAATCATGAATTTCTGCTTTAATTTAGATTCTAACAACATAAACCAAAAAAAATAATAATAATAATAGCGGCACACGCCATCTTAATTTCATCAGCCTGTAAGCTCATTGACCTCATTTAATCTCATGGCGCGCCAAACCGCCAGACCTGAATCTACTTGAATCCTGTATTTTCAATTTAAAGGGACCCCACGTGACTTCATCAATTATCTAAGCAGGGGAGAGCTTGGTGCGTTATAACGGCTCTAACCTCTGCTTCGCGCTGCTGCGGCAGGTTCCTGCGAACTACCCCCCTAGATGGATAGCGTTACGCAAATTACTTCCCTACGGACCAGCTTGCGAATACTATGCGAGGAAGAGATCAAGCCTGGACTATCGTCGGGGTGCTTGCTCTTCCTGGTCATCGACCTTCCAAATCTGTGGGGTGTTCCATAGAGTATCCCTTCCATCCCCGGGATTATCCACTCTAAATCCATACACCGGGATAACAATTCCATATCCCTCACTGAACACAGTGTACTCACAACTCCAGGCACATACACGTCCCTCGTGTCTGCTGTGCCCATATATCCCTTAATACCTCAGCCGAACGCTCGCTCGTCCCCACCCTGAACATGGGTTTTGAATTGAAAATAATGGGTACAGTCCGTTCAAATTAAAACCAATTCCAGTTCAAAAGCAGTAATAAAACATGAATATATAAACATAAAATTTCAAAATCTACTATAGATGACAACCTTTTGCTATATCAGTGTTTCCTAACATGCCCTGTTTCTTAGATATGCTTTACTTCGATTCTACCTAGGACCAACATAATTCGTATCAACTGGATACTATACGCGAATATTTTTAACACAAAACTCGTACTCCAGTCCTGGCTGTAACTATACTAGCAAAACAAAAAATTACTTAAACAACTGCAATAACACAATTATTCTCCTGGTCCTAGAACAGCTGGTTCCGATGTTTTCGCCTGAATCGTTAGTTCAGTTCAATATACAACAAAACAAAAAAAAATAATAATTCCTGTGAAGCGAAAACATCATCAAGCAGGACTAAAGCACCTATCTTTGACTTCAACTCGGAATGGTTCCGCTACCGGAAAACCAACTGTGTACCTACTAGACACTACCCCAAAAAAAGAAATATTTGACCTCTCGTTAGCTTTCGGCTACTTCCTTAATATTGAATTTAAAAGAAATTCAAAAATAAAATATAACTGGTGAATTCAGTCTGCGTGGAAAGTTGAAAATTAAAAAAAAATTTTGACTTAATTTGTTACCTAAAAAAAAATTCAATCTGTTCAGGTTGACCCTGCAATACAAAACAAATTTGGAAAAAAAACAAAAAAGAATAAATAAAAAAAAAATTTCAAATCAAAACGCAGAACTCCCAGAATCAAAATCTTTCTGCTCGAGCACGTAATTAGTGCCTATACACGAGAGACACCTTTTGATTCAATTCACCCGGCTCCTTCCCTTGCTGGTTCACTGTTCCTTGACCTAGTTACACAAAAAAAAAATAACGTACACTTTCTCTTGGCCCTAGTCTGCGAGCTCCTACAATGCTGTAAGCACTAATTCAAGCTATTAAATTTAAAGCACCTACTATTTATTCTGATGGTCACACCCCCTTCCGATAAGAATCCGTTCTCATAAAAGGTATACGGAAACCTTATCCGGTTCCCTAAATGAAAGGTTGTTTTTACCTGGTTGCTATTAACGATAATCAAAAACTTCCTAATTGGAAATAAATACTTTCCCAACTTTCAATTGCTATGCCTGATTTCAACGGCGCTCAGTGTATATATGCTTTAAATGATCTGACCTACTATTTACTGGGGTTATTGAACTACTACCCAATTAATAACCTTACTGTTCTATGTTCTCAACACCACTGTTATTTCCCTTGCGTTATAACCTCTCTTTAAAACAAAACAATGAAATGTTTTGTTACTTCCGAAACTGTCACTACTAAATTTTTCGAAGACGTGGATTATCACCTTGTTATTTAGGCTTAAAAAAACCTAAGATATCACCGCTGCGACACCAAATGTAATAATCTGGAAAGCTGGTATTTGGGAGCAATTGAATAAACTTATTTATAATGTTATTGCACACAAGCCAGGTATACCAAGTCCAGCTCAAGATATTACTAGGTTATGTTTGTTTACTGTTCCCTCAGGTCAAAGCCTTATGGGATCATATGCTGCTACGGAGACTGGAAACCTTGTTGTAACTATGCTAGAATAGCTACCCTTACTATGCAACTCGAGGGTTGCGGAGGGTGAGAATTGCAGGGTTGCACTACAAGGAGTGCCCTGTCGTTGGTAGAATGGATTATATTTAGCTGCCACCAGTTCCCTTTTGAGATGTTTTAGAGAATAGTTCAGGGAACGAAACTAAACTCGAAGGAGTTCCTCTCCAGTAGCACTTGGTATAAAATTGTTCAGTAGCGGGGCCTTTCCTGGCCGATTTATATACTAGGCTAGTATGACAGCTTCACGTTGTTGAAGATGTTCGGAATGACAATCACGACAGGACTGTTCTCTTCCACTATAACGTTATCTAAGGGATGGTGTATCAATGAAGAACAATGCGAACAGTATAAGTTGTATATTGGGAAAAAGTATTCGTTTACAAAAACAATAATAATAATTAACACATATAGACACTAAGTCCCATTCATATATACATAAAGAGGAAAATATGGCGAATGGTCAACAAGGAACAAAAATAAAAATTTAAATTAATCGAAATTAATTTGATGCAAGTTTCTGAATGGTTTAAATAAAATATATATAATAAATTGATAAAACTTTATCAAGTATGATCAATCAGTGAATTATTGATTCAAATTGATATAACGTAGCCAGAGAGTTGTTTCTTTGCAGGCTAACCTTATTTTTGAATTGAATATACCACTCTGATGGAGTAGCTAAGGTTATGAAATGGACCAGAGGGGCCACTGATAGTAAGGTTGAGATTCCAGAGGGGTGATTCTCTAACAAACAGCTATGATGCCTTTTTGACAACTACCTGGTTCGCTTTGTATATGTTGATCTATTAAATTGATTCAACAAATTTGACAATATAATGAAACCCTAGTTTTCAAGATGAACTCTTAACACTTTCTCTTAAATTCGCCGCTGATGGCTGTCTTAGTAGGGGTTTTTAAGAAACCTTCAAATTCTAAATAAAACACCCTTATTACAACTTTTAAATAATGATCCTTCCCAATAGTCCCACAAATAATTAGGCAATTGACTTTACACCTACGATAACCCTAATTTCAACTATACCTATCTTAAGTAGGTCTCATATATGTACTACCAAATATGAGAAATTCGGCAGATGGATCAATACACTTCTATTACCTCAAAATACTCTATTAATGGTTACAGTCCTCTATATACCAACACAAAAACGAGAAAGGGGGGTGATGACCTCAAAATTCTTGGCTCGAATTCAGACTAAAAGCTTGTTCTATAGACTTACCCTGACTCAGTATTTAATCCTTAATCCACCAAGTAAACTTTTGACACTTGAGCTTACACTTCACGGCCTTCACAAAATGTATTACGCGACGTCTTTTTGTTAAGTTAAAATTACACCCCGGAGCTAGCTCTCTCTCGCACCCAGATCAATTTGTCTAATCGTTAAAGGAAACAAATTTTCCAAAATATCAAATTACTTTAGATTTCTATCATCAAGTTACCAATGACGTTCTTCACAATTTCTTTTACAGGTTATTTTAGATTCTAATTACCAAACAATTTCCACTAAATAGAAAATGATATTAAAATAAAAAGTAAGTTCTCTTGAAACTGATACTTGGAATTATCTATGGTGAATGAAAGTACTTTAAGAATGATAAAAATTGATTCGAATGAATTAATTGACTTTGAGTAATAAACAAAAGGAAAATATAGTTGAAAAAATAGAAATCAAATGACTAAGTTAAAAATATCAATTAAAAGAATTAATGGATCTGGTTTTGAGAGAGACTCTGCTATATGTACAAGGAACTAGGCTTACCCAACAAGGCACGACAAAGGAACTGCCCTTTTTCCTAAGAAATTTCATTTTTATACTTCGGCTCCCCCCGAAATTGGCTTCCCAACACGCTAACATAAAATTCAAACGGACCAATGAAGTTGGTTGTATCCCGTTGCACTTTGCACTGATACACAAATCTGTATTTAGAGTTGCCTGTTTTCCCACATCGAGGGGCAGTGAGTGACCACAAAAAATGATTTCTCCAAACCCTGCTGACTAAGTGATTAACTCCGTCTTCGTAGAAAGTGCAAGGTCCGCGGAATAGCACCTCGAAGGCTCTAATTCTTAAAAATCACGTACAACTTGTAAAAGGTATCGGGTGGCGACTTCATGTCGCCGGCAAGGAATTTCATTATTTAAATCACAATAAAACTTCTAATTGTTGAATCCAGAATGTCTATGTATAGTCTGTTCCTGTCAGGGATTTAGAATTTTAGGTTTTGAAATGCCCGTAAGGACGGAACTACACGCTACTGAATGATTCGAGATGTACTCTCATGTGTCGAGTATACCTGGTTTACTTAGAGTAAATTAATTTTCAGGAGTTTTCCCCTGCTTACGCTACTTTGATTCAATCGTGAAAAAATAATAATCCCCAGGATTATTACAATGAGGAATATTTACCTAATCATGTGGTGCGGAGGAGAAATTACGTTTCGTCTGATGGGGTCCGTTCCATATAAATAAGAGAATCTCTCCTTGGAGAAACATGTTGCGCGATGATGAGGGGTATGTTTAGGGAATTTGGCACATTAAAGACTTGAAAGCACACCCAGATGAAGACCGGAATATTATTTGAGTTGGGTGTTATTAGTTATCCCTAACTCGTGTTGGTTCCGTGTTGCGAATAGGCCAACGGTTTTTTCCGCCTGAAGTAGAAGTCTTCTAAAGGAATATTTAGGGTTGGTCACTCGTCAATAAGAACCTGCCCTGGATAAAATTCTGGTGGGAGCGAGAGGATACCGTTTGTGTGATTCCTCCTGTACGCGATCTTTAACCGAATTTGCTGTTTTTTTATTTTTTATTTTTTTCATTTTTTGACTTCAACTTCATTACCTTCTGCTATGAATCTGGTTGATTGCTAGTAGTTTGGTTCCGAGGGAACGCAATCCTTACGCGCGGATGAGCAACTCAACGACGGGAGTTACCTAGGGAGCACGAAGCGTTTATTTGATCTTACGCCGCTCGGTACTCCAGGCCAATCGTTGACCTGATCATAATCGTTTTGGAGGGTGAGATTTTGGTTCCTTATGTTGGATTCTCAATCAGGCGCATATCATTGGTTTTGGATAATTCCTTAAAAATAACTATGAATGGTGTGTTGTTCAGTGTTGGGAGGGTTTGTGGATTTCAAGAGTGGTTTCAAGGTCCTACTTCCTTCAGAAATAGCGATCTTGGTTTTCATTTTCTTATCGGTTTCCTGATCTAATTTCCACGTTTGGTCTTGGTGAAAATTTGGGAAATTTTCTTGAAGTAAGGGGGAAATTTGTAACGTCAAAAGTTCCACTTAACGGCTTAGAAATGGCCGCTGTACTACAATCGGTTAACTCCTGTAACGTCAGCTATGCTAGACCGTATATTCTCCGAGCCATTGATATTCAGTGACGAATTCTGTAGTTACCGCTTCTATTCCGAGGTTGTTCTGTAAGACATCGAAGCGCCGAAAACGTTGAGAAAATGACGTGCTTTATGTCAAATCGTCCAAGTGGAAGGTCGTGTTTCTAGGTTATCTCAACAGGGAGGTGATACCAAACCTAGGTTTGGAACCAAATTCTGGGAATATTCTTCCGTTGAAAGCAAAGGCATCAATTATCAATTTGGAGTGGATTAATTGGAAATATATCCTTAGGGGATTAAAAATTATCTATCGTGAGAGTTAAATATCTTTGTAATTCCATTGATTTCTTCACTAACTTCAAGGGTGATATCTGACAGGACATAGGTAAGTCCTGATTTGTTCAACAATCGTTATGTATTCTGTTCATGTCTGTCTTCTGAGGACAATAGAGCAATAGAGGTTTGAGCATTTCGTGATTTCAGGTTTTTATTTTGTTTATGTTGTGAAAAATTCAACAAGTGTACGAGTTCTGAGGTTGGCTTGAATCTGCTGTAGAAAAATTGCTTTAGAAGTTGCTGATTTACTTGTGATGTACAATCGTGGAAACTGTATTAGAATTGTGGCAGTTATCCATACATCAAGTAGGAGGTACTAATCTATAATCGAGCAAATATAACATCTTACCCAGCAAACACCAGGTCAGGCTACCTAACTTTTGGTTTGTGTAACATTTGAAATAATCATTTGAGCACTTGCATATGTGTAAATTTAACTGTTCACTTTGATTTTAGAAATTTAACTTCATCCATATATCAATTCATTCACTTCATAGCTCATTGATATTAAGTTCTGTTATGAATTGTATCAACAATAGTATTTCAATTACCAGTAAATTTCAATCATTCTGGGTACAGGTTTTTATTTTTTGTGTACTTTCAGGGTAATTTAACCTGGGAACTTTGAGTATTTGAATCCCCTAGTTACATACATAATTTATTGGTTGATTAAAAATACTCTGGTGCCCAAATTTTAACATCTGAAATATAACTCACGAGCGTCTTCACTGTAGCAGTTTATCCAAAAGTAAGAGTAATTTGTACCCTTACGAGTTCTTCTTGCTAAGGGCAACAAGCCTCCGAACGATCCATCATCCTACTGACCAATTTGCCTATTGGATACAGCAGGGAAGGTATTCGAGAGAATTATTAGCAACCGAATAGAGAAATTCAGTGAAGGTGCTCGTGACCTGTTTGAAAACCAGCACGGATTCAGGAAGGTCAACGGTTGACACCATTGACGTCGCCGTAGCCACTGCTCGTTAGGCCAGCGGAGGAAAACGTTGGAGGGGTGATGCCAAAAAGTACTGCGTCGTAGTCACTCTGAACGTGGAGAACGCGAACTGGAATCAAATTCTGGAGGCGCTGACATTGATACAGGTTCCGTAGTACATTACAACGATGATCGTGAGCTATTTTAGCGAATGGACACTATTATATGATTCGGACGAGGAGACCAAAGCCCACAACATCACAGGAGACGTTCCACAAGGTTCTGTACTTGCACCCTTATTGTGGAATATCATGTACGATGCGGTGCTGAGGTTCTTCATGCCCACAGGGACAAAGGCTATCGGATTCGCCGACGATATTGCTGTAGTTGTCATCGCCAAGTACCTGGAAGAACCCACGCAGAAATCGAATGAGGCTGTCGTCACAATCCGCCGGTGGCTCTCGAAGGATGACATGCAATTGGAAGATCATAAAACCGAAAAAATACTGGTGGACAGCAGGAAAATGGCAGAAACTGTGACACTCACCGTTGGGGCTGCGACAAACCTTCGCAGCCATCATTGAGATACCTGGGAGTCCAGATAGATGCCAGGCTACGGTTCGACGAACATCTGCGTGTGATGAGCACGACAGCAGCTGCAGTGGACAACGCACTGACCAGACTTATGCCCTACATTGAACCTACCGAAAGTGGCAGAAAGCTACTCTCCAGCGTTGTCATCTCCACGATGCTGTACGTAGCCCCAATCTGAAGATCAGCCGCGGCGGTGACATCGTACGTATGCCAATTGACCTCGACGTACCGTAGGTGTGCCCCCGAAAAGTAATGCCTGAAGGCGGTCACGCGGGATGCTGGGACGTAGCGGCAGACGGTTTTAATTGATAGAAATCCCACACACTGTGTAGCGCGTCTTTTGAAGATTCCCACCAATCCTCGCAAAAGAAAATTAGAACCACACAGCACATATACACAACACATGTATACACACACAGATACACAGACACACATACACACAGAGACACATATAGATACACAGACACACAGACACTCATAGGGTACCAACCGAAGTGTATCGCAGGTGGTCCATTCGGACCCCGTTGCACGAGGTGATGAGAGAAGTCGAATGAACCAAAGACTGAGCAAGGAGTTGAAGTTCATAAGACCTAGTAATAATATACACGTATTATCAAGAGGATGATGAGTGTTATTGATAACTGGTACAAAAGGAAAGATGGAGATCTACAGACATAGGCACGAAATTGAATGTATCAACCGACGTACCATAACCCAGGAGGCGAGGATAGCGATGTCAACGCAATAGCAGCGGCTCTGGGACGCATCCACCAAGGGTCGGTGAACCCATCGCCTAACCCCAGATATTGCCCCATGGACCAGTAGGGGCCACGGTAAGGTAGATCACTACCTCGTGCAGCTGCTAACAGAACATGGGTGCTTTAGGGCGCATCTGCACCGTTTTCGACTAGACGAACACGAGTCGTGCCATTGTCCGCGTTCTGTGCCATTATCCGCATTCTGTGCCATTGTCCGGGTTCCAACGAAGCGCGCGAGATCCTGCAAGGAAATCTACACCAGCAGTTGTCCCCGGAGAATATTGTTGACGAGATGCCTCAGTCACAGATCACCTGGAATGCATTGTCCGATTTTGCGGCCACTTTATTGAAAGATCTCAGACGTATAGGCAATGAGAGGGGAGGCCAACCCGTGGCATAGAAGGAGGCGGCAGACAGCTCAACCAGAGGAGGACGCATAACAGCAACTTTGTCTTCCGTTAAGTGATGCCTGACGGCGGTCCCGCGGGGGGCTGGGACGTAATGCGAGGTGGTTTTAGTGGGTAGAAATTCCACACAGCGTCTTTTGATGATTTCCACCTACCCTCGCGAACAAAAAAAAACACACACACACACCACATATACAGCAAACACATACACACATGTATACACACAGATACACACACACATACACACAGACACACATTGGGTACCGAACGAAGTGTATCGAAGGTGGACCATTTGGCTTCAGGTGCATGAGGTGATGAGAAAAGTCAAATGAACCAAAGACTGAGCAAGGAGTTGGAGTTTATAAGACCCAGTAATGGTATACACGACGTCAAGAGGATGGCAAGTGATCTTAATGATTGTTACAATAGACTCACCGTCATAGAGGAGGAGCAAATGTCAAATCGACCAGTCCTGCATCAACAAAGAACACGCAGACCTCTCTCAGTTCGCCCACCAATATACAGGACAGCTGGAGCACAAGAAATAAAAGGTAGTCAAGAATCCTCACAGCATGTAGATATCGAAAACCCTCAGTGAAAAGAGCAAGACACAGACTCGGTTCTATCTCCAAGAAGAGAACTACTATAATTCGGAGACAACATCAGTTTCTAAAACGGGTCTCACCCATCATTTATGGGAAATCTAGCCTGAGGAGTGGCAACGAATAACAAGAAAAGGATAGGCAGTCCAAAGAGAGGTTCAAGCAGCAGAGAAAAACAGCAGTGGAGCTCAAGGGCCTGATCCTCCCCAGGGACAGAGCGAAATCCTTGAGAAGTTGGAACCGGATGCGGCGGATGATTAGGCCAGTCATTGTATGAACAAGATAAGGAGAATGACTGCCAGAGATGTTGTAAGATTCTGTGTTGAAAAGACCTCATCTATTCAGTTCCAACCTTTCAATTAGCGCCAAACAGCTCAGTATTGGAATATCTCAGGGTCTATCGTAATGAAGAGAGTCCCGATTGAGGGTTGTGGTCTGAGCGCCAACAGTTTTGAATACAAGATACATGAAACAACCTCAATCGAGATATTTCGGCATTACGATGGTGTTGGACAAATTGTGTATAATAGAGAAAATAAAAGAAAAAGTTTTTAATTCGTCAAATATATTTAATTAACACAATTAAATAGTTTACAATATGGAATTTGATTATTCAAAATATAATTCTAATGGAATTGAGTAAAAAACAGAAAACAATTTGAAATCGAATCTAAAATGAAGTTGAATGATATAACTGTTATTGGGAAAATGAGAAAGATTGAATTTAGATATTTTGCAAGGTATAAAAATAAATTTGTAAGCATGCACAATGCAACTGGCATTGTCAATTGAATTAATTTTACTCAATAAAAATTCACCCTCTTTAGTGTTTGTTAAAGCTGAATGATAGCTGCATACGATATGGCTCGGCTATATAATCCTGTCCACATGGGCAGGCAAAAGAAGTGAAACATCTCTGTCGTTTAACCCCGTAAGTAGATGTGCTATGAGAGTTCGGGCTCAAAATCGATCTTTTTTGCATGTAAATCTCCATAAGGAAATCTAAGGTTCAAATTGTGTGAAAACGGTTCCCTTCAAGGTCATCCACATTCACGCATGCGCAGTCATGTCGATGGGAGGGGTAGGTAGTCTATGGTTCTATGAACTAGTCATCTGTCTATGGTTCCCTCTAACAATGGTTCTGGAAGTCTGTCAACTAGTCATCTGTGTATGGTTCTACCCTAACTATGGCCTGGTGGAGTCTGTGAACTAATCATCTTGTTCTTCCCTAACAATGGTCGGGTGAAGTCAGTGAACTACTCATCTGTGTACTCATATTCTACTGAAATGATTTTGTCTACACACACCGAGATTCGAACCCGGGAAATAAACCCCAAAGTTAGGCGGCTTAACCGCGGAGGATTTGAAACAATTTAATCTAGTATACAAACACTTCTAGTGAAAATGAAATATTTTTCTACACACGGGAATCGAACCCGAGAAATAAAATCCAAAGCCAGCTCCTTAACCGCTTAGCTATGGAGGAATTGAGAACAAGCGATTTTAATGTTATAGATATAACCGCAGGGTATCCGGTCTGAGTGATAAGTGCGAGTATATTGCAGTCTATATGATGCAGGTAATTGTTTTAACATGACGTCAGTCATACAGGTATCTGAACATGCGGAGGGACGAAGTGTATGTCACGGAGCCTACAGCGAGGTATGGAATGTGAAGCTGCTTCTTCATAGCGTCAGTCCTAGGGTTTTAGTTATAATAGTGTTGTTTGTACATGTCGTCAGTCACGTGATTTTTGAAAGAGGCTGTCACGCGGGGCTTCATCGAGGTATCATGGGAGGGCTGCTGCTCCTTCATCGGAGTGGGTGTATAGATGGAATGTTATACAGTATGGAAATGATATCTTCTGCATTTCTCAAACGCGATGTTTATAAGGAAATTACTTTCAAAACGTTTATTCAAGCTGTCTGTACCTTACTTGATTGCTATATTACAAAATGCGATTTCAATCATCTTAAACATATAGATATATGGATATTATTTTCAGTATACAATATGGAGTTGGGGGACTTCAATGAGGTATGGAATGTGAGATTATACAGATTGTTTATGTATGACGTCAGTTACGTGAATTTGAACGAAGCTGTCGCGAGGTGCGGTCTCCAACGAGACAGGTGTGTATGTGAGGTTATACAGAGTGTGCAGGTATAATGATGTCTATCACGCAGGTCTTCAGCGAGGTATCTACCCTGCAGGAGTCTTCAATGAAATGTGGGGTTGTTTGTACATGCCGTTAGTCGCAGGGGTTTTGTCTGAGTTATAATGATATCGGTCGCGGTGCATCGGCTGCTCCACAAGTCTTCAATAAGGGGTCATAACATCTAACATGTGATAGTTTACAAAAATGCTGCTTCTCATGATAGCGATATTATGAAGCGTTTGCAGAAATAACTATTAAATCATCTAAGGGTGTTTTGCTTGATTGATGTTAAAGTAGTTTCATAAGTTATCCGAAAGTAATACGAATATATAAAATGTTTTTCCAAAATTAGTACCGAAGTAAACATAATTCGCTATAATATTATATTTATTGTAATAATTCATTCATGTATGTTTCATAAATTATCCGATATAAATCAAATAAGTTTATGCTAAATTTGTGGCAGGTTGAACAATATCCGCTATCCGGTAGAGTGATAGCTAGCTCGAGTGATAAGGAAGTTACGCTGATCACCTTCAAAACGCAATGAGAATACTTTATTTCAAATCAAACATGTAGTATGTATATATATTCGAATCATATTGATTGTAAATCGCATTATATGACCCGAAATCTAGCTGCTGGTGGTGTAAATATTGTTAATAATTATTAACGTAATACCCTATAAGCGCTGTAAACGTTATATAATAAGATTTGCGACGAACTCGGTAATTCGAGGAGGGTTGGAGCCCAATACCTATACAGAATCTAGACGAAGCGGTGTCACGCATCACGATGATTATTCGAACTGTCTGTACAGCTCGATTGCTATATAACAAAATACATTTTTAATCATCTCAAACATATAGATGTGCTTATATAATTTTTTTGGTATGCAAAAATATGCTAATAATAAAACATTTTCATCGACACACATTACTTCATAGGAACAGACAGACAGACGGACAGTTAGCTTTTATAAAATTCAATCAATTTCAATGGAAACATATATACGGGGGGAGTTTTATGGAGATCGAGCTCGTTTCCCAACCACCCAAGAGGTAGAACTATGATGGTTGAATGAGGAATAGATGAGGATAATAATAATAATCATACGAATATCTTCATAAGCGCTAATCTATATGACATTCAAGCACATGCTTCATAAAAGTCTGAACATTGTGTAGAGCCATAATATCTTCATAAGCGATCATTATCAACATTCAGACACTTGTTTAGCACATGCTTCAACAGTCTGTGACGTCATCATCGTTTACGAACTATGATGGTTCGATGAGGACTCAAACATTGAACAGATGAATCAGCAGGTGGTTTGAGTATTGGAGCGATCAAAAATCTTTGAGGTTAAATATCTGCTGTAGAAATTACCCCACTATTATAACTTTTTATTTGAGAATATCGATATCTCCCATGTAACGGTTTATTGCCTAAAGCTATTTTGTATGCAACATTGTTATCATTTGCGAGCCTACGAGAAATTATCTGTATGTTGGATAATCTAAATGAATATGTTTGACTATTATTACCTGTAGACTCATTTGAGATTCTTCAAAGATTAAGTTTGAGATTGATAACCCACATGAAGAAAGAAGCTTCAACGATTTGATAGGTTATTTATTATTTTCATATTCGCTATTCTGAATGTGACAACTTTATCGGCTTCTGCACTCGAAATAAGAGAGAATATTTACCGCAAACTGTCTTATAACCACTACTACATATTATAATAATTGAAAAGATAACATAATAACCTGAATCACTTTTTCGAGGAATATTATATGCAAACAAGTAATAAAACAAAAGTATATATATATTTATTAATTAGATAGTAACATAAATTTTTTGTTTCTAACTCTGAAGCGATATTTATAATTTAGATTACAATCCTGATGGGTTGATCCAAGGGACTGTACTTTACCAAACGGCTCGTTCATTATTGTGATGTCTTGCGGGAAAGTGAGAGAAATAAAATACCAAAAATAATAATAACATTTATTTAGAAAAATACATTTTGATAGTACATCATTTAGAATTAAAATAATAACATTATGATTCATGGTTCTTCACACTAAACTCCGAACTGATCCTGTAATCGGGGAATACTCCATTATACGGTCGTTAATTATGATGCAATAAGCACGGGTGTTTTTGGGGAAATTCAGGAAACATTCCATCTCTAGTTTGACGTCAACTGTTGATGACTTTATAGCATCGTTTTGCTTTGAACAATCAATCACAAAAATTGCTCTATTCTTGAATGCTATATAATCTAACATGGGTTCGCTTATTATTTTATTTGAAAATGATTTCTGAAAATCATAGTACATCTGGTATGCTTCCACGTATTGCTGGTCGGTGAAATTCAATTTCAGTGCTTCATATGGATAACACTCTGAATTCAAGTATAATTTTACATTTAGCAAGTTTATATTATCGAAATATGCACTGTGCTTAACAGGATTATTTTTTCGATCAGTTTGAAAAGCTAGAATCACATATCTGGGACGTTCCAAATTCATTGATGTTTTAACAGCCCAAATGTCGCGAGTGCTCTCCTCCATCAACGGATTTTCATGCAGATCCCAACTACGGAATGGAATCAAAATAGGCTTCTCAGCACTCAAATTCTCCAACATTTGAAATTTAACTTGATCACTTGGAAACACATGTCGCACTTTCAATGCTATCGTCTTCACATTTATTTTAGCCGTTTTCGTGCCTGTGCTATTAGTATAGCAATCGTTATCGGTTCGAGACCTTATCAAGCGCAGCTCATGTTTCCCACTCAAAACTTTGTTATAGTCAATGAATAGGCCTAGTAGAAAATTCAACGGTATCCATAAATTGATTTTATTATTGTAGACTGAACTCAATGCATCCTTAAATGACCATCCAGAAATAGCTAGAGGTATAGATTCATGTTTGGCATATGTTAGATAAGCTCTGATGGTACTGACAGTACCAGGATCACGTACTTTGTCTATCTCTTTTCCATTCAATTCATAACTGAAGTATTCGAAGAGAAACGCTCCGAAATTATTCGTTAGTTTAAATTCACCATCACCACTTGCTTCTGGCTGGAATTCTGCCTCGATGAATAAAGCAGACGATGCCAAATCTACCAACACATCTTGTTGATTGATTGATATCTCAATTTCATCGCTGTTGCCAAAAGATGTTATGTATGGATAGTAGGTATGAGTTTCTTCCCGGATGATGTCTTCAATGAAGTTTGGTTCGGTTAATATTTGAAGTTTTTCCGACATTGTAACCAAGAGACTTCAAAAAATTTATATTTTCCAATGATGGTGATGCAGAAGCAACCTTATCCTTCTTCAATGACAGTGATGCAGAAGCAACCTTCTCCCTCGAGCTTGTTGTAGATAATGACTGATGACCACTATGGAGATATCTTTTATTGCTAAAATCCAAACCCATGTTCTCAAGTGATGGCTACTGCAACAACAACCTTCACAGATGAATTCTTTTCATATAATGAGTGGTAGTGAATTTTGGATTATTATTTATTGTTGGAAGCCATAATCCCTAGCGATCTTTTTCAATTCCAATCGTATAATAATTTCTTCTCCACGAAAATTTACCGGTTTCCAATTCTGATCTAAAATATTCAGTGTGATGTTATCGAAGGACGTCTTGCTGATGACCGGTAGATAAATAAGATTCTTCGGCTCTATATCAATGGAAAACCCAGGTGGTACAAGAGGTGAGAACTCATATATCGTATGAGCTATTTTATTGTTATAATACGCTCCTGCGGTTAAGTTACACTCCACTCTAATAGTTTGAACTTTAATTATGTTTATAGGTCGATCAGATACGTGTAGTTCACGAGATGTCAATTTCTTTTTGCTGAATCCCAACAGTTTGCTTATACTATCTTTAGGAATAAAATTCACTTCAAAATCACTCTTCAGCTCTGTGTGTAGAGTGTTGTTGTTAGATTTTATTGATCATTTCCGGTCACGTTCTTCTTGCTTCACTCCTATCCCACAAACTGCACTTTGTATGAAATCCTCGATGTCTGTCAACTCGTAGGACCCCGTAGGTATAGTTACTACTTCTTCCTCACCCTTCACATTTTTATAACAAAATTTATTAAAACCTTCTTCAATGTTCGGAATGCTATTGTACGTATGCAAACCAACAAGTGCGATAGAATAATATGAATGAGGATCTAGTTCTGTAGGTGGGTGAAAATCTACAGATAAGCGGGAGCTCTTACCCGTGATAGTGAACGTCTGAGACATGATTGATGAAAACTTTACCAACAATCTATTTATAACTGACCACAATTATAAGTGTTATATTGTTGAAAATTGTCGTGATTGAATAATATCTTACACTTTTTGAAATAATCCACTAGTTCGCGAGAGGGGGGGGGGCGTAAATTGCCAAAACTATCATAATATAAAACAGTATCACCGACTTTATTAAACCCAACCCAGTGAGTGCCTTCATTGTCCGAGCTATCTAAATTAACTATTCCACGCTCGTTTTTCCATGGTCCGTTGGATGGTAGTTCATCACGCATAAATACTCCTCTAAAATGGGGAATTTTCAGAGCTTTTGCTAGTTTTCGTAGATCGAGATCGGTCAGAGGTCTTCTGAGTAGGTTTACTGGCAGTTTTTTGGATGTTTATTTAAATATAGACCAAGACCTTTGCGATACTTTTTCAAATATAGACCAGATCCTTGTTTCCCCAAAGCTATAGCTTTCATTGTTTTATTATGTCTTTCCGTTTCCTCCAATGTTTTCCGAGCTGCTTTGCTGTCGTTGACGGCCTCAGCGATGCCAGCACCACCTCCCGCCAATGCTCCAGCAGCCGATAAGCCGGCAAACAGAGGTATTAAAAATGGTAAAAATCCTCCAGTCTTTGGAATAGGAATTACTCTTGGTAATCGAACATTTTTCCGACCACCTGCCTTTTTGAATTGTTTTCGTGCTACTTTCAACGCTCTTTGAGATGTTCTCTTCAGATTGGTTGGGTCAAACTTATTCTTCATAACTTTTCTCACCCCATCGACAATTGCACTTCCGAACCCAACCTTCTTTCTCATACCCATCCCCAATTTCCTCTTTGCCTTCATAATTGTATTCACACCGAAAGCGGCAATCCTCTCTCCAAATGTTGTGTCTTTAGATTTGACACGTTGCCAAGCAGCGTTCTCTAATATTTTATCCGCCTCGTGACGTCCTTCTAAATTAGCGTTTCGCAGATATGAAATATCGTGTTGGCGGCAAGCTTCATCGAGTGGATTGATACCCTGAATCTCCTCAACCGTTCTTCTAATTTTGCACCTGGTATTGATAACCAGGAATATGAAATTCAAACGGGAGCTTGTTTATAAGCGTATTGAGAACAATTTCTCCCACGCACGCTTCCATACAGACTGATGAGAATTTAAGATTGCACCGTTATTTAACGAGGGGTGGGAGAAAGACCAAAGATCTCAAAATAATTTTTTATTAATTTCAAAAATTTTCTCAATACAAAAGACTTAAGTATAACCTTAAAAATATTTTTAAAATATCACAATCTTGGCTCTTGATTCATCTTCCTAGTCGTATTGCATATTCCTACCCCTTCTACCTATATTGAAGCCCTTTTATGTATGTTCGACGCTGGTAAAAGTTCTTTCTTCTCTGCTTATGAAGCTCATGCAAAACTTGTCTTCTACTCATCTTATCAATGTGGAAATCTAGTGTAGAATTAATTTTTTGGGTATATTCACAGGATTTGGAGTTATACGCTTCACAGAGGCCTGCTTTGTTGTTGTGGATGATAAGGGTCTCTTCTTAGAAGGTTCCATAGATGTTATCCGTCGTTCTAACGCCTCCACTTTACTAGTGATGTTATTTAGACGCATGTTCACACTGTTAAATGTGTTATTGATCTCTTCCAATTCATTCCTGTTTTCCCTCACACCATCACTGATTGTTTTATACTCTGATTTTATATAGATTCCCATTCCATTATATTTATTCTGAATGTCCATCAGATGTTCATCAATGTTGAGAATAACCTTCTCATTCGTTAATTTATGTTCATCCAGATCCTTGTTGATATCTTTGATCAAATTATCAACCCTAACATTGAAGGTATCTTTAAGACTGGTTTCCGTTTTCAGATTCAGTTTGTGTGTTAATTTATCAACATATACTTTATTTGCAACATCTCCATCATCATTCGGTGATTTTACGTTGCACAATCTACGATTTTCCATATCATAACTTCCATCGCTCATTAGGAATAATCCTTGCCCGAGAACTTGTTTGAAATTATTATTAAATACGTTTGTATCATATATCCACATGGAAGAGGAGGCTCTGCCAAACTTATCCATTGAAACCGTCTTTATAACTGTGATGAATTTGTCTTACACCTGGTTTTTATTCAATTACTCCTGCCTCTATCAATTCTTCTATTATAGAGATTATCTCGTTATTGTTACCGGCATGCGAGGTTGCAAAAAGAAGTCTCAGTCTATCCACAATTTCGTTAACGTCATCCCAATAAACATATTCGATAGGTTTCTCGTTATATTCAAGCATATCATTTTTGATATATGCACTTCCAGTGTATGTTTTGGCTCTGGGTCTTTTCATGGAATTAATCAAAGGTTTCAGTACATGCTTGTATTTTACAATGTTTCTTATTCGATCAGCTGGATCGTTATTACGTCTATGGGCACTAGTCATTTCCATCATTTGACTGTAATTTTTCCCATCTTCCACAGTGTAAGTATCTGGTAGAACATCTCTGTAAAATATCAAATTATACAGTCCTGTGGTACCCTTGAACGGAGTACCCTTGATAATTATATTACTCTCACTATCAATTTCTATAGGTTGATTACCCATGAACCATTTGTCTAAAGTTGAATTATATTGCAAACCCATTTTATCATCGTATCTCTTATTATCATCATCCAATAGGAATCCTTCCAAGTAATAACGTGCTAATATGGGGTATTGTTGCAGAAACTCCTCTGTAGCCGCTGCATTATCTTTCTTATGTTTTCTGAATTCTTCACGAATCTGATCGATAGTAGGTTCGGGTGTAAACACATCCTCCTCAGTATCTTGGGGGTTATATACGAACTCTTCTCCTTCAGTTACAATATGTGGGATTGGTATGTTCTCCATTTGTGTTGCTGTAGAAACAATACTTTTAGGTTTAACCAGCGAATTTTGTTTGATTATTTCAGCATTTCTCGCAATTTCCCCCAGAGGTTTAGATACATTCCTGAACATATTATCTAGAATCTCATCATTTTCAGCTTTACCCAATTTCACAGCCATATATTTTTTCCTCACAACGTTTGCTAACTCCCAAATTTTTTTCTTCAATTGTTGTTTTCCTTTTAGCATGTTACTCACACCCACGTCCATGCTGAGCGGTTTGTCTATTTCAAATGAAAGTATATATACATGTTAGATGTATATATAACTATCAAACCCTTTGCGATAACGTCCTTTGTTCATATCACAGTCTTTGTTCATCATAAGGAATCCATATTTATCTTTCCAACATACGCTACATATCTCTTTGAATTTCTCGAGTGACATGTCGGTACTTACATGATCGGTAAATATATTTTTCAAATTGAGTTCATCCTGTTTGAAAATAATCAAGCAATTGACATTGTCGCGCAATCCATGTTTTGGACATTTAGCAAAAGACTGACAAAGATAGAAACTATCAATTGAGTTGTGTCTCCCTCTTGAAAAAGAAGCACGAATTTTCTCCTGTTTCTCAAACATCACGTCATCGAATATTATTATCGAATTAGGCCTCGCTTCTGTGGGGTCTATGACCTCATCACTTTCGGTACAAGGAAAATATCCAACCTCCTCAATTTTCTTCAATGTATCCTTTAGTAACTGGTATTTTGGTTGGTGTAAAGACTTTGAATATATGTACACGTTTTCAAATTTCAGGTCGTTAGCATCTAACAATAGAGATAACATCACATTTGTTTTCCCACAATCACTTGGACCACAGATTATTGTTCATAGAGTATTAGGCAGCAAAGAGCTGTGACGTTGTGGTTGTTCAACATTCTCATTGCTTGACCCTAAGTTCATAATACTCAACGAGTCTTTTTGCTAAACAATCTTCATCATGCCTGAAGGCGAATCAAAATCATACTGAAACATATGTTAATAAGCATTTGTTTATATACTAGTTGATGCTGTTATATTGTGTATGTCTGATCACGCGGTTAGGTACTTCTACGCTTCTCTCAAAATCAGGTATCAAATACATGTTAAATAGGTATGAATGTTGAAACACGTGTCTGGATATTGGAACACGTGTCTGAAACACGTGTCTGAATGTTGAAACACGTGTCTGAATGTTGGAACACGTGTCTGAATGTTGAAACACGTGTCTGAATGTTGAAACACGTGTCTGAAACACGTGTCTGAATGCTGAAACACGTGTCTGGATGTTGAAACACGTGTCTTAAACACGTGTCTGAATGCTGAAACACGTGTCTGAATGCTGAAACACGTGTCTGAATGTTGAAACACGTGTCTGAATGCTGAAACACGTGTCTGAATGTTGAAACATGTGTCCGAATGCTGAAACACGTGTCTGAATGCTGAAACACGTGTCTGAATGTTTGAAACACGTGTCTGAAACACGTGTCTGAATGCTGAAACACGTGTCTGAATGTTGAAACACGTGTCTGAATGCTGAAACACGTGTCTGAATGTTGAAACACGTGTCTGAATGTTGAAACACGTGTCTGAATGTTGAAACACGTGTCTGAAACACGTGTCTGAATGCTGAATCACGTGTCTGAATGTTGAAACACGTGTCTGAATGTTGAAACACGTGTCTGAAACACGTGTCTGAATGCTGAAACACGTTTCTGCATGTATTACAATCATTATGATCATTCACATTTTATTCCTCAACAGCTCATCATAGTTTAGTTATATGATTAGTGATTGATTGATGTTTCATTTACATTTAGATATATTTGCAATATTATTATTATTATCGATATACACTTTTCGTTCTATTTATTAGAATATATTTTATATTTCCCGATTAATATTTGAGTATAAGCATATTCAACATTTAGCTATAAGAATAATAATTATTGTAAGCATAATTAGTGATTGATTGATGTTTCATTTACATTTAGATGTAGCTGCTATATTATTATCGATATCTATCCATATGTAGTTACGATATATTCATTTCTCATTATTAGAATCTAATATTATATCACAGGGTATAATCTGAATAGTTCAAGTATAAGCACATTTAACATTTAGTTATAAGAATAATAACTATGTAACTGTTGTGTTGAAGAATGATAAATTTTTTTCGATGATGAAATGATTATGTAAACCCGTAAAAAAAATGTGTTTATCATTATAACTTTTTGCGAACGTATGGAGTTTGTAAAAGTTGTGCTCGTGAAGGAAGATAGTACAGATTGCTAATGGAGATATTTATATTATTATGGTATTTTATTCCTCATCGAACCATCATAGTTCGTGAACGATAATGACGTCACAGACTGTTGAAGCATGTGCTAAACAAGTGTCTGGATGTTGATAATGATCGCGTATGAAGATATTATGGCTCTACTCAATGTTCAGACTTTTATGAAGCATGTGCTTGAATGTCATATAGATTAGCGCTTATGAAGATATTCATATGATTATTATTATTATCCTCATCTATTCCTCATTCAACCATCATAGTTCTACCTCTTGGGTGATTGGGAAACGAGCTCGATCTCCATAAAACTCCCCCGTATATATGTTTCCATTGAAATCGATTGAATTTTATAAAAAGCTAACTGTCCGTCTGTCTGTCTGTTCCTATGAACTATGTCTGTCGATGAAAATAATTTATTATTAGTATATTTTTGCATACCGAAAAAATTATATTAGCACATCTATATGTTTAAGATGTTTAAAAATGTATTTTGTTATAAAGCAATCGAGCTGTACAGACAGTTCGAATAATCATCGTGATGCGTGGCACCGCTTCGTCTAGATTCTGTATAGGTACTGGGCTACACCCAGCAGCAACTAGATTTCGGGTCATATCATGCGATTTACAATCAATATGATTCGAATATATATACATACTACATGTTTGATTTGAAATAAAGTATTCTCATTGCGTTTTGAAGGTGATCGGCGTAACTTCCTTATCACTCGAGCTAGCTATCACTCTACCGGATAGCGGATATTGTTCAACCTGCCACAAATTTAGCATAAACTTATTTGATTTATATCGGATAATTTATAAAACATACATGAATGAATTATTACAATAAATATAATATCATAGCGAATTATGTTTACTTCGGTACTAATTTTGGAAAAACATTTTATATATTCGTATTACTTTCGGATAACTTATGAAACTACTTTAACATTGAAGGATCACGCATCATTACGATAATTCCAAGTTGAATACATTGCTCTTGGAGATGATTTAGCACAACCTTATCGCTCAAGTGAGCTCCACCCTCAATGATGCATACTCATAATATTATAACGAATATTGTACTCGCTAGTACTAATCAAGCAAAACACCCTTAGATGATTTAATAGTTATTTCTGCAAACGCTTCATAATATCGCTATCATGAGAAGCAGCATTTTTGTAAACTATCACATGTTAGATGTTATGACCCCTTATTGAAGACTTTTGGAGCAGCCGATGCACCGCGACCGATATCATTATAACTCAGACAAAACCCCTGCGACTAACGGCATGTACATACAACCCCACATTTCATTGAAGACTCCTGCAGGGTAGATACCTCGCTGAAGACCTGCGTGATAGACATCATTATACCTGCACACTTTGTATAACCTCACATACACAACTGTCTCGTTGGAGACCGCACCTCGCAACAGCTTCGTTCAAATTCACGTAACTGACGTCATACATAAACAATCTGTATAACCTCACATTCCATACCTCATTGAAGTCCCCCCAACTCCATTTTGTATACTGGAAATAATATCCATATATCTATATGTTTAAGATGATTGAAATCGCATTTTGAAATATAGCAATCAAGTAAGGTACAGACAGCTTGAATAAACGGTTTGAAAGTAATTTCCTTATAAACATCGCGTTTGAGAAATGCGGAAGATATCATTTCCATACTGTATAACATTCCATCTATACACCCACTCCGATGAAGGAGCAGCAGCCCTCCCATGATACCTCGATGAAGCCCCGCGTGACAGCCTCTTTCAAAAATCACGTGACTGACGACATGTACAAACAACACTATTATAACTATTTCAAAACCCTAGGACTGACGCTATGAAGAAGCAGCTTCACATTCCATACCTCGCTGTAGGCTCCGTGACATACACTTCGTCCCCCGCATGTTCAGATACCTGCATGACTGACGTCATGTAAAAACAATTACCTGCATCATATAGACTGCAATATACTCGCACTTATCACTCAGACCGGATACCCTGCGGTTATATCTACAACATTGAAATCGCTTGTTCTCAATTCCTCCATAGCTGAGCGGTTAAGGAGCTGGCTTTGGATTTTATTTCTCGGGTTCGATTCCCGTGTGTAGAAAAATATTTCATTTTCAGTAGAAGTGTTTGTATACTAGATTAAATTGTTTCAAATCCTCCGCGGTTAAGCCTCCTGACTTTGGGGTTTATTTCCCGGGTTCGAATCTCGGTGTGTGTAGACAAAATCATTTCAGTAGAATGTGAGTACACAGATGTATTATTATTTATTTTTTGAAATAGGAGTCCCTAATATACAGGTTAGCTAACTTACATGTAGTACAATAAACTAAATTTATACTAATAATACAAATATCAATATCTATATACATAAAGTGTTTAAACTAGACAAAAGAAATATTCAATATCGTTCCTGGATATGTTTCAAAAGTTCATTCTTAAAAACATTCAATGATGGAGTAGATTTAATTGAATCAGGCAAATTATTGAATAGGACAAAACCTTTGAAGAATAAACTGCACATACTACTCCTTGCATTTGTTCTATTTATATGAATGTGACTGTTGTGTCTGGTTAAATGGTGATGAATGTCTTTATTGAAAGTTATTAAAGATAATGAGTAAGGTGGGGTCATTTTACTTAATATTTTATAGATAAACACCATAGAACAATAGAGTAATCTTTGGGATACTGAGAGCCATTGTAGAGCAGATAGCATGGTAGAAATTGGTGTATACCTGTTACACTTTAAAATTATTCTCATTCCCCGATTTTGTAGTTTTTGCATTTGTTGCACTTTGTTCAAATTAAAAGAGAATAAAATAGATGCACAGTAATCAAAATGGGGTTGGATTATTGATTTAAATACCAAAATTTTTGTATCTGTTGATAAGTTGCAGGCGATTCTCGAGAAAAAATATAATTTTTTTGCAATCTTTCTTTCAATATACTTAAAGTGGTCGTCAAGAGTTAAACAATTATCAAGTTGAAACCCCAAATACTTCACTGATGTTACTATTTCTATACGTTCATTTTCCATTTTTATATTTATGTTGTTTGTATTTATTTTATTATATTTGAATTTAGTAGTAATTATCATTGCTTTAGTTTTTCCAACATTAAGTTTCATTTTATTGATCTTCAGGTATTTTTCCACCATTGCTAACACTGTATTCATTCTGAGGACAGTTTCTTCTAAATTTACTCCAGTACATGCCAATAATGTATCATCTGCAAGTAAGTTTATGAACTCACAATCTGTAAATAATTGAATATCATTCAGATATAAAATGAATAAGAGGGGTCCAAGTACATTACCTTGTGGTACTCCTGTATGATTCATTATATATGAAAAATCTTGTCTTCCGGATGGATTCCGCGTCACAATAGCTCGACTTGATGCCGACGTTTCGCCAACCATTACAGGTGGCATCTTCAGGGCAGGCTTGAGGCTTGAACTGAAACAGTTTCAGTTCAAGCCTCAAGCCTGCCCTGAAGATGCCACCTGTAATGGTTGGCGAAACGTCGGCATCAAGTCGAGCTATTGTGACGCGGAATCCATCCGGAAGACAAGATTTTTCAAGATTAGCTGTCCGCGGAAGTCTACTATCCAAGATCATTATATATGATGAGGAATAATCATTAACATGTACTCTCTGTTTCCTATTTGATAAATAATTACTTAATCATTCATAAACCCTCCCCTCAATCCCATACCTTCTCAGCTTCCGAAGCAGTATACTTCTATCAATCGTTTCAAATGCCCTTTTTAAATCTAAGAAAACAGCTACAACATATTTACCTTTATCTGTTTCATTAGTAAATTTAGTTAGTGATAATTGTAGCGATGTTTCACAAGAATGTTTCTTTCTAAAACCAGATTGATTGATAAACATAATTTGATTTTCGTCAATAAACTCTAGTAATTGATTGTATACTGCTATTTCTAAAACCTTCTCTATTGGCGGTAAGGTATTTATAGGTCTAAATTCACTTGCTTTTATAGAGTTTGTAACTTTAGGTATAGGTATGATAGTACTTATTTTTAATAATTCTGGCAATTGAGCATTCTGAAGCGATGTATTGATTAAATTGAGAATTGCAAGTTTCAAAAACTTGTTTTAACATTTTAGGGTTCAAGGTTTCATGGATACTACACTTATTATCTAATGACCCAATTATATCCTTCAAGTCGCTTAAGGTAATCAGTCTAAAAGTGCTAAAGGGCAAATATAAATTGTTATCCATATTGAACCATGGTTCAGAATTCTCAATACCCTGGACTATATTTTGTATGCTGTTTACAAAGTATTGGTTGAAAGTTTCAGCTATGTCATGTTCACCCTTTTTAATACTTACTACCCCTTCCTCTTCAAATTGGATTAGGTGTGGAAATGTACGATCATTACTATTAACAAGGGTTTTTAAGGTTTTCCACATTAAATGAGAATTATTCTTGTATATGTCTATTTTGTTATGATAATACTGAGCTTTCTTTATTTTCAATGAGTTAACCACATCATTTCTCAATTTTTTAAAATTTTCCCATCTGGTTGTTTTTAGATTTTCGTCTCCCACCGTATTAACAAATATTTTATATGCTTCATCCCGTTTCTTAATTTTCATGAAAACTTCATTGTCAAACCAAGGAATATTGTTTTTGTACTCGCTCATTTGTATCGGAGAAATACTATTGATAATATTCGAACATTTTTCATGAAGTTCTTCATAGAGTAAATTTACATCTACAGAGTTTAAAGACCAATTACATGAAATGAGCTCATTCTTCATTATACTCAAATTATTATCACCAAGATTTCTGTATTTTCTTATTGAGCTTTTTTTATTAGATTTACCAACGAGGAAATTGACTGAAATAATTGAGTGGTCAGTAATTTTTGGGGTTAAATGAATATTTGAAATTATATTATCGTTATTAGTCAGAACCAAGTCAATTAATGATTGTGTATTTAATGTCTTTCTAGTAGGCTCAGTCAAAGTTTGATTTATACTATAAGTTGTGAAAATACTCTTGATTTTTTTAGTATAAAAACTTTCATCTAGTAAGTTTAAATTGAAATCACCTACCAGAATAAAACGATTGTTAGATGATATAAGCCTGTCACAAATATCCTCGAAATCCTCCAAAAAAGTTGCATGAGAACTAGAAGGTGAATGATATAAACATCCAATCAACCATATTGAAGATTTAAAGTTAATTTTAACAATTTTACACCAGTAGTTCGATTCCAGTATGAATTTCTTAAAAACAGAAAATTCGAATTTTTTATTAATGTACATGACAATGCCACCAGTATGTCTATTTTTTGAAACACAACGGATACAAGCGTAATTGTCAATTTTCAGTTCAACATCCTCAATATCCTCAGTTGTTCTGATTTCACTCAATAAGATTACTTTTGGATCATAACAAACAATACTTTCTTGTATTTCATCTTTATGTTTCAGTAGACTTTGTGCATTGAGGTATATGATATCACTGTTCAACTGTATATCAGGGTTATTTATTGGTTTTTTCTTACTTGACTAAGATTTTTATTTCTCACAATTGTGGGTTTTCCGTTTATATATTTGATGATACTATTGTTATCCCCTGCTGCAATCATTTCATCCAGTTTAGATTTCACTTTACGGAAATAGTCCTTTTGTTTTGAAGTTTGGTCATTAGATATTCTCACACTTGGCACTTTTATTAATTGTTTATTCTTCAGTATATGTCTGGCATCACCCTGTGATTTAAAAATAACCTTGATGGGTCGATTTCTGTTAGTTGTTGGTTTTCCCAATCTAAAATGTTTAATTTCTTCCTTATTGACGTTGAAGTCCTGCAGTATATTATTTATGGTTTCTCTTTCTTGTGCTGATCTTTCAGTTTGGAGGTTTCCCTGAGGTTCATTCACATTATAAATGATAATATTGGCTGCTCGCGATTGTCTGTCTATAATTTCTGATATTAGATCTTCACTTCCATACAAATTAGATTCCATATCAGCATGGGAGTTGGATGTACTCATGTCATCAATTTTTTTCCGCAAATTTACATTTTCCTCTTGAAGTATTCTATTTATTTCCATTATATCACTTAGCTGAGCTGAGCTTAGCTTAGATGAGTAGTTCACTGACTTCACCCGACCATTGTTAGGGAAGAACCATACACAGATGATTAGTTCACAGACTTCACCAGGCCATAGTTAGGGTAGAACCATACACAGATGACTAGTTCACAGACTTCCAGAACTATAAGTAGAGGGAACCATAGACAGATGACTAGTTCATAGAACCATAGACTACCTACCCCTCCCATCGACATGACTGCGCATGCGTGAATGTGGATGACCTTGAAGGGGACCGTTTTCACACAATTTGAACCTTAGATTTCCTTATGGAGATTTACATGCAAAAAAGGTCGATTTTGAGCCCGAACTCTCATAGCACATCTACTCCCGTAAGAAAAACAATACGGCCAGAAATGAGCAAAATTCAAAATGAGGGATAACGCAAACTGTAGAACATTGAATTAACATTTCATACTGTTGTGTGTACTTAAATTGATAGACAAGAAATTGTGTCTGGAATCCTAGACAAACAATGGGATTTCCAAACCTCCTATGCAACATCAATCAATCTATCAATCAAAATGGGTTCATCGTGCGCCCCTCGATACAAGATCAGCTCAACAGGCCTGAGGCTAAGATTTGGTATGGACTGATATCTCTTATGGCTACAAGCGGCATATGTGTCCTGCAGAAGTATTCCAGCCTAAAGCCAGTGCTGGACATTCTTCTAAGATGTAAAAGGCAGTTTCGTCTACCTCTCCCCATCTTTCACAAGCTCAGTCTGCAAGTCTGCACCAATGCCCATTGTGTGTAGATGTTTATTCTGATGACAGTGTCATGTGAGAAGCACCAGTTTTAGGACTCTACTGCTCACAGAAAGTGGGGATTTGGAAAGTTCAGTCGAGAAATAATAGAATTAATATGGAGCTTCGTCTGCCTCATGCCGGGGGCACCACGTCAGACCGAAAGCCATTGTCTATCCAGTAGCTCCTTGAGGGCATGAAGCTCAGTGATCGATGACATTCCGATCATTGAATCGGGGCCAGGGGCACTCATGGAACCCCATTCGGCCAATTCGTCGGCCACTTCGTTTCCCGTCAGGTGAGAGCAGACGGGTACCCACACTAGTTGAAGTTTGTTACTTCTGGCTAATTTCGCCAGAATTTTCCTGCTCTCAAAGATGAGCGTAGAAGTTACTCTGTGGGCGCGAAGTGCGCCCAGGGCCACCCGGCTGTCAGTGTAGACATCCGCCTACCTTGGTAGTCCAATCTCAGGTTTTCCATGGCATGGGTCTATATATTGTACAGACTTCAGCCAGGAAAACGGTTGCGTAGACACCTAAGGGAACTGAGATCTCCCTCCTGGGTGTACACGACTAGACTTCGGCTCTGCTAGACTCGCCAGTCTCAGACTCGTCCGTTAACCATAAGAGTCTCCCTGGCGGTAGCTGCCTAGAGTCGTTGTTCTCCCAATCCACCCAGGCCTCTGTGGTATGAGGACGTCTGGTATTTGAAACCTCACAGCAGGCGCTACCGCATAGTGCATCACTGGGGGAACGGGCGGCTCTAGGCTACCCAAATCCATATCTTGCCAAGACCGCGAGGCACAGACGCATCGACCGACAGGCCCAGACCAGCCAGTCGACACGCCGTATCCGCGGCCTTCGTTTTGATATGAAGCTGTAGATAGAAGATCTCACCAGAAACTCTGGTGGGGACGCACCTCATAGCCCCACCTTGCAGGCAAGTCGTTGGCCCTTGTCCAGCGCTAGACGGGGCAGATCCGTTTCTGTCGCTGGCCACCACACAACAACTACATAGGTTATGTTTGGGTAGATCAACCAGTGCAAAACCTGTGGCCGTAGACTACATGTGTTCGCAAAGGCTCTCTTGCATACCCATAAGGATGCAACGGCCTTCTTTACTCGGGTTTTCAGGTGCATTTCCAGGTCAGCTTAGCAACGAGGATAACTCCAAGGTACTTCCCTGAACCGTTCATGTGCAGGGATGTTCCTAACAGACGAATGTCTGGTAGGGGTCCCAGTTTCCGTTTCTCGTGAATAGAACCACTTCGGTCTTCTCAGAATTCGATCTGGTACCAGCGAGCCATCATGACAAGTGCAGTGTCCTGAAGCTCACATGAGACCGAGTGCCCACAAGCGTCACAGCTGTCAAGTCATCTGCCCTAGCTTGTGCCGTAAAACCTAGCCTCATTCAGTTCGACTATCAAGCTGTCCACTATCAGGCACCGAAGGGGCGGTGACAGTATTTCTGCCTGAGGGAAGCATCGTGTATCTATTAGTCTCTGCTAGAGCATGCTCTTGATCCAGGTGACCAAGGTGTAATCGATTCCATGTCGCCCCGTAGCCAGACGCATCCACCCGAAAAAGGTATTGTCCAACGCTCCATCGATATCCAGGAAGACCCCTGTAGTGCTCAGTCCGAGACGCCTCAGTTTATTCGCCCTCGCGATAGGCATACTGTCAACGGTGAAGCGTAAGATACTCTGATGTGCCATCTTTGATATACCTATCGATCAGTCTCTCCAGCGCTTTCAAGAGGGAAGATGTGAGTCAGATAGGGCAGAAAGATTTGGCTTGAGTGAAGCTGGTTTTTCCCGCCTTAGGAATGAAAATGACTTTGGCTGACCTCCAAAGCCTTGGTATAAAGCCGGAGCCGATTCAAAATCGGGATATATGGGGCACTGGGATGATGATGATGAGCTTCAAGCCCTCTTGTGAGAAAGCCAATGAGATCCCATCCTCACCCGGTTATTTGGAGGGGGCTAATCTCAAGATGTCCCAGGGCACTCTTTCATAGCTTACCACGTTCGAGGCCATCCTGTAGTCAATTGCTCTCGCGTTGACATAGAATCAACAGGTTGTGTGACTATGAGGTTATCATCAGACCCGTGGAAATGCACCGACATCAGATGTAGTAGCATCGCGCTCGGCGATGACAAAAACTCTCCGTTTGGCAAAATCGCTGATCCTATGCCAATCGAGGGATCCTTGGAGAGGGCTCCTCCTAGCCTCGCTGTTGACGGTATCTTATAGATGCCTTTACAGTAGGTTTGCCGCGAATCTCTTTTGGAGCTCCTCGGAGCTTTTTTATAATTCCTTTTGGCAACATTGAAGGTCTCCCTGTCTGAACTATACGAGGTTCTCTTCGCTTTGTTGGAGAGATTTCTCACTCATTTCCGATGTTCCTCAACTTGGGAAGTTTACCAGAGGATCCCTCCTTGGTTGAAGAGGGCAGCATGCTTCAAAGGCACAGGTCAGGGCCGTGTTGATTCCACAAACAGCTGCGTTAGCCTCTTCCCGATTTCCTTGAAATGAAGGAAAATAGGAGAGCTCACCAGTCAGTACCTCTCTGGAGAGATTCCAGTTGCCGCCTCTCGGATTCCTGTAATACTTGTCTGGGTTGAAATCAGATTCCAATTCAAACAGAACATGTCTATGATCCGAAAGTGAGATCTTCGTAGACACATTCCATCTTCGGATCCAACCCTTGATTGCTCTGGAGCTGAGGATTAGGTCCATTACTCCCTGCGTGGGGTGAAGTAGGTAGGCGTTGATCCTCTATTGAGGATCTCAAACTGAGTAGTGATGAGAAATTCAAGTAGTACCGTCTCCTCTCGTTCCCCATTCGTGAACAAATGCCTAACGGTGTTCCCACGAGGATGAAATGGAGGAAGATGAAAGTGAGATATGTTTTTCAGTGGGTATTGGTTGTACATTTTCCGATCAGTGAGCTACATCATGCGACTGCTTGTGGTTGCATAGCAGCGTCATCAAACCGTACTCGAGTCCTACGAACCCTAACTTCCGATAGAAGAGCTTCAATGCATTTGTTACTATGAAACACACACAATTAGTTGTAATTCACGAGTTATGGACCACTGATAAGAGATCTAAAAGATAGGCGGTCTGGCGTGTCAATCGAAATCACATGTGGCTTGTCACCTGTCAATCTGTCATGGCGTCAAGATTTGTCACCTGTCGTTAGAGGCTGTCGCGTGCATGGTACAGGTTGTTTGTAAAGAGGTGAAACTGTCATGGCGCTTGTGAATGTGAGATACGTTACATACGGAGTGCTGCAATGGCATTTGTCACATGTTTGAATCGTATATCACTTTTTCGAGTCGTTTTGACACTGTTCAAATGAATCGATGTCTAGTACGCACGTATGAATCTATTGATGACTTTCTTGAGGAACCATGCCGGTACCAGTTGAATATAAATGTAAAATATGTGGTGAAGAAACGGATCACGCTGTTGTGGCGTATTTTCCGTGTGTTCATGAAGTATATGCGAAAATTTTTTTTGGAGATTTACATCCCTCACCTAGTGTACAATATCTGAATTACATATTATGTATATTCATGAGCGATAAGAAAATATCGTAATTCAGTCATTCATCATAATACTACAACACTGATTTGATGATATGGAATTCACTATATGTTATTATCTGAAAGATTAGTGTTCTTGGAAAAAAGAAGAAGAATGAGGAAGCATTCAACTTGAATGTATCCATTTTTGAAATATGTACACCATAGTAGATTAAGTCCGCGCGTTCTGTAACGGGAGTGCATCCGGTCTGTGCTGGCGATTGGCATCCGGTGTTTGTGATTAGCATTATCGGGTAGATAGTGTTATTAGTGATTGCGAGTCTGGTAGGTTGTATATACAGGTTGTTTGTAAGAGATGTCCTGACGTCACAGTAACGTGGATTGGAGAGAGGTGTCATCGCGTCTGTCACGTGCACTGTCTTGGTGAATGTGACGTATGTCATATGATCTGTCATGCATCTGTGACGTATTTGTCATGTCTGTCTGTCATGACGGCTCTCACGTGGTGATGGTGGCATATGGTACGTGGGTATTCAACGAGGTGTCATGGCGTCTGTCACGTGTGGATCTCTCATGGTGTGTGTGCTTGTGTCATGACGTCTGTCACGTGAACTTTCCACGAGGTGTCATGGCGGTTGTGACGTGGTGGATCTATGAAGCGTCTGTTACGTGAACTGTCATGGCGTCTGTCGCTTGAACTGTCTTGGTGGATCTGTCATAGCGTGTGTTTGTAATGACGTATGTGAACAGTCATGGCGGCTCTGTCATTTGCGACTGTCACGTGAACTGTCATGGTGACTGTGACATGTGTCATGCGAACTGTCATGGTAGATCTGTCATGACGGCTGTGACGTGTGTGTCATAACGTCTGTCACGTGAGCTGTCATGGTGAATCTATGAAATGTCATGGTGTCTACGACAGATGTATCTAGACGCTAAGTGATGTATGTTTGGAACGCTGACCCGTAATAAGAAACTAGCAGAAATATGTCAAGAGTTAGTTAGTATCTGGAGCACTGTCGACATAGGTGGCTTTATTCATTTCGAATCGTGGAAATTTACATGTTTGATAATGATATTCTGGTTCTTTGATGGGCGGGTCAATTCCTCAACACAAATGATGAATTATTTGGTTTTCGGAACGGGAAGTCAGTAGGCTAGTAGTTTATTTTCCTTAACGAAAATAATAAATTATTGGGTTTTCGGTACATGAAATCAGTAGGCAAGCAGTATATTTTCCCCCAAGACAAATATTAACTTATTATTTGGTTTTCTGTACAGTAAGTCAGAAGGCAGGTGGTTTATTTTCCCTCAACACGAATAATAAATGATTTGGTTTCCGGTACAGTAAGTCAGAAGGCAGGTGGTTTATTTTTCCTCAACACGAATAATAAATTATTTGGTTCTCGGTACAGTAAGTCAGAAGGCAGGTGGTTGATTTTTCCTCAACACAAATAATAAATTATTTTGTTTTCGGTACAGTAAGTCAGAAGGCAGGTGATTTATTTTTCCTCAACACGAATAATAAATTATTGGGTTTTCGGTACAGTAAGTCAGAAGGCAGGTGGTTTATTTTTCCTCAACACGAATAACAATTTAATTGGTCTTCAGTACAGTAATTCGGAAGGCGCGTGATCAATTTTTCCTCAACACAAATAATAAATTTTTTGGTTTTCGGTAAATGAAGTTAGTTGTACGATATTCACCTTCGGACTTGGTCAAAGTATATGAGTCGATCCTATGAAGCGCGGACGAAGTATATAATGAAATATAAAAATAAATTATCGGAAACGGACGGAGTTGAATTGATCCACATTCGGTAATAATGTATCTGAATCGTAGTGGCTTAGCGATCGGACGGCTGATCCTTCAATCCCCTTCTTGTGAAATCCGTTCTCCTTTTATACTGGTTTTTGAGCCGAAAGAAATAAAACGTCAGAGATGGTCTGAGATTTTGGCAGTCAGCGGTGAATCTGATGAGAAATTTCTTATCTGATAGTAGCTCCAACTTTTTCTACATAGGATGTTCAAAACTTTGATGCGTTAGAATCTCAGCTTTGTCGGTCTTATTTCTTTTTCACCAGAGGAGTTCATCAATTTATAAGTAACGAGGGCACTTCGCTATACAACATAATGTCCTGAACAAGAATTTACTAATTATATAGCGATGAGCCTGACCGATTTTCCGCGATAAGGGTTTGAAATTTATGTTTCCGGAAAAATATGGTTATGGGTATCCAACGGAAGGTCTTAATGAGTAGAGTATGAATTTTATGATTTACATTGTGAAACATCCAATACGGTTGAGATGAATGAAAAAAAAAACAATTTTGATGCAACCATAGACTTATGTATCGAACGAAAGCTCTTGACATGCAAAATATTAATTTCCATACTTGTCATGTGGAAAAATCAATATGGTGCATGCAAATCGGAGAAAATATCTGACCATAGCGTTATGGGTATCTAAGTGGATGATGATTTCGATGAGTAACTGGTGTTTAATTGAATTGAAGATGCGGCGATCATAGTTTACGAACGATGATGACGTCAGTGCGTCAAACCGGTGACGGCAACTGATTCAATTCGGCGACCACAGTTGACGACCGATGTTGACGTCGGTCACTGTTTCAATCCAACGACCATAGTGTACATTCAGACACTTGTTTCAATATTCAGACACGTGATTGGCACGTGTTTCAACATTCAGACACGTGTTTCGACACATGTTTCAACATACAGACACGTGATTGACACGTGCTTCAACATTCAGATATGTGATTGACATGTGTTTAAGCATACAGACACGTGTTTCAACATTCAGACACGTGCTTGGCACGTGTTTCAAAATTCAGACACGCGTTCAGATACGTGCTCCAACAATCAGACACGTGATTAACACGTGCTTCAACATTCAGACACGTGTTAAGCACGTGCTTCAACATTCAGACACGTCTTAAGCACGTGCTTCAACATTCAGACACGTGCTTGACACGTGTTTCGACAGTATAACATCATCAACTAGTATATCATATGCTCATTAACATATGTTTCAGTTTGATATCGATTCGTCCTTAGGTATACTTAAGATGGTTAAGCAAAAAGACTGGTTGAATATGTCACAGATGCATGACAGATCATGCCCCCAGACAGTACACGTGACAGACTCCATGACATCCCTTTCAAAGCTACGTGACTGTGACGTCATGACATTTCTTACAAACAATCTGTATGTACAACATAGCACCCTCTTCACAAACACCTTGTATATACATTCAACCAACCAGACTGCCAATCACTGATAACATTATCTACCCAATAACTTTAATTACAAACACTGGATGCCAATCGCCAGCACTTCCGTCACAGAACGCGCGAACCTATCCTACTCCCGAAGATTCTTTCGAGTATCCACTCTCTTTCTCTCGGTTTCTTTCCAGACCTTTCATATTCTGCGAACTTCATCGCATCTCCTTTGATTCATATTGTGACATAACTTGCTACTTTTTGGCAATAATCACTTAATATGGCTTCAATACTCCTTCAAGTCCACCAGATCTGAATCCGATTGACTTTCATTCTGGTTTCTCAGGCGCCAGATTTTGTAGAGGTTTACTCATCGTTGAGGGCTTCTGCTAGGGCCCCTACCACAAAGCGAATCACTGTGCTTTCTGAGGATAGCCTTGTCCCAGGGTAGTCTCAGTGAAGTAAGTGACCAGGGGTCAATAGGGCCGACTGAGTAGTATCAAAATTGCATTATATATAAATTTTCGGGAAATAGGTCACATTAACACTTATGTTTTATATTTTAGTCTTTACGTATGTTTTTCATCAGAAGACTTATTATTTCAATAACCTGATTACTTAGAACTAATTGTATCAACACCAAGCGTCCTTATCGCACCAACAGAAACACGAAATCGAAATTTCAACACAATCTTAATCTCTTTATCAATCTTTATTATAATTATTATTTATTATATTATTAAAATTGCAGGCTTTAATTGCAATGAATACTTGATTTCTTCTTGACTACCTAATTGCTGTTGCAGAAAGTCTTTTTAGATAAACACAGAACTTCCCAATAATTTATTTATAGCTTGAACATACATTGATATTTCACTTTCTCTGTATAATAATAATTTATCCTGACCCGGGGAAAGCACAAGGAATCTAACACTTCACAGGTAACTGGCCGATCATTTAATTCTTGATCTCGGCTATATTTTCGCACTGTCTTACTGACAATAATCAAATTCAACGCTTGCGAGGAGTTCTTTTATACCAATCGAGGTTCAGGTCAAGTCACCTACACCAGCTCCAGCCGAGCCTGTTTTGCTGATTCCGCGCTCATGATGTTCCACCAGCTCTTCGATTTTGTGCCGTTTTTATGGTTACATCTGTTCCGATATCTTTTGTTGTCATAAATATGCACGTTCATGAATAAAATCAAAATATACGCGATTTATGAATGGAACCGTATGCAAATCTGACACCGAAACTTCACGGATGTCAATGCCCGGTACAATGTATTTCCCTATACAACAATATGATTATTCGGAATTATCAATTTGAAATGCTAATATGAACGTAATCTAAAATTTACAATCAATCTACGTGTTTCTCATTAAATAATTATTCAATATTGTAGAGCTTCGTTACATTTTACATTCCCCCCTAAGTTCGGCGAAAAATGGAAGGATGAAATCTTTTCGTTTTTGAATTCTCCTCGAGAATGGTACATGAGTAAGATATAAGAAAAAAACTTAATACTAAAGTAAGATTTCCTATCTTGAAATTTTAAACCTGAAAGAAATAATTCTTCTTTCTCCTGAAAATGGTGATTCTTGAATCCAGGAACGAATATGAACTTCCTTGTCGTCTGGAAACGGAGCTGACATCTTCGGATGGATACGAAGATGATCCTTTTAATAACAAAGAAAAAAAACTTCCTTTCGAAACGGAAAGTCCTCGAAACGAAAATATAGCTTCTGGTATGGAACTAAAACATCTTCTGGGGATTCATCCAAACATTTCCTTCAGGAACGGCTGGTACTTCTGTTCTTCCTCCATCCTTAGGGTAGAGACAGTAGCAATTTTCATGAGGCACTAAACGGTTTCAGGTCCTTGACGTGTACTCTTCTTATCTTCTTGCAATCTTCATTCTTCAAGTCATAAATGACCGGAAAAATTATTTTGATCACAGTAAACGGCCCTGTATATTTCGGAGCTAACTTGGCTGCAAAATGACGAATACTAGGAGACAAATGGTGTTCAGCTTCCATAACTTCATCTCCCAATTCACAACGCCAATCTCGACGACGGAGAATATAATAATGGCTTTGTTGGGTAAAAACTCGGGAAAGCTGAATACGCACCAATTGGAAAATTTCACGCGATTTGTCTAATCTAGTACGATGGGCTAACAATTGTTCAGGAGTTGGATCAGTAGAATTATTTGTGTCAGTATCCACCGGAACGGTGAAAGAATTGGAAATTTCTAGTTCGCGGCCAAAATTGAGAAAAGCAGGTGAAAAGCCGGTGGATTGATGTTGGCAAGAATTGAGGGCAAAAACGAAATCAGGCAAGAATTTATCCCATTTACGGTGATCATCATTGCAGAAATGTGCAATCATCGTTTTTAAAGTACGATTGGTTTTCTCCACGGGATTACATTGCGGCTTGTAAGTGGGAGTCAGTCGGTGTTTAATTCCGAACTCATTGAAGAGATTTTTGAAAATTCTGCTTTGATACTGTGTTTCATTGTCACTGACGACGATTTCCGGACGACCAAAACGTGTCATAATTTCTTCATAGAAACCTGCGTCACAGCTTGGGTGGTCGCTCTTCTCAATGGTTTACACTGTACCCATTTTGTAAATCTGTCCTGCATGACTAGTATGAAATTGTTCCCCTTGGACGATCTTGAGTAGGTAATGCGCCACCTTGGGCAGACAGTCACTCTCGGTCCTTATCAGATGTCGATAAGTATTGTCACTGCATTACCGGCCCAAACTAGAGGTTGGTTCAAAACTTTGCTGAATGTCCGCTGGATGGCGGGTTGTCGGTCGAGGTGTCGCTTCTGCCCGCTAGGGCTTGGTGTCGCTTCTGCCGCTAGGTAGGTAGAGTTTGGTGTCGCTTCTGCCCGCTATGGTCTGGTGTCGCTTCTACACGATAGGTGTCTATGGTTTGGTGTCGTTTCTATCCGTTAGGGTTTTGGTGTCGGTAGTCTATGGTTCTTCCAACTATGATCTGGTAATCTATGGTTCCTCAAATGGTCTGGGGGCAATCTATGGTTTTTGCAGTCTGTGTACTAGTCATCTGTTTACCCACATTCTACTGAAATAATTTTTTGTACACACACAGGTTTCGAACCGGGGAAATAAATTCCAAAGTTGGCTCGTTAACAGCTCAGCTATGGAGGACTTGAGAACATTCGATTTTAATGTAGTAAATTTAACTCCAGTGTATCCGTCCTAAGAGATAAGTGTGAGGATGTTTCCGATCTATGTGTCGATATGCTTCCGGTGTGAGTGATTTGACATCCGGTGGGGGTGATAAAGAAATATACACGTTGTTTGTTGAGGATTGAATATAACGGTTGTTTATGCAGTCGCGAGGCTTTCGATAGCGGCTGTCACGCGGGTCTTCAACAAGGCTTCTGTCACGGGGATCTTCAACGAGATGTCACGGCGTCTGTCACGTGAGTCTTCAACGAGGTGTCACGTGGGTATCACTAGATGCGCGCCATCTATGAATGAAATATCAGAGTCCTGACGGCACATGTCAATGTGTTTTTCATTGACTTAAGCATCATCATCATCAGAGTGAAACCGGAAGAGGGTTATATAGTCGACACCGGAAGTGTAAACCGGAAGTCGCATATTCTAAATCCACATGATATGATGAACAGGATTTTCATCGACTTAAGCATCCTTATCAGGGTGAAACCGGAAGTGGGTTATATGAATGACACATTGTCACACCGGAAGTGAAACCGGAAAAGATCATTTCATTGCGTAGTCTGCGATAAGGGTTTGAAATTTCTATTTTTCAAAGTATGGCGTTATGGCTGTCAAATAAAAGGTTTCGACGAATAAAATGTGAATTTTCAATTTCCATGGGAAAAATCATTATGGTGCATAGAAATTAGGGAAAACCTCCAACCATGGCTTTATGGGTATCAAATGGAAGATATTGACGTGCAGGATGCGAATTTTCAAATTTTCCATGAAAAAAATCGATACGATGCATGTGAAAAACATCTAACTATAGCTTTATGGGTATCAAATGGAAGAACTTAACAAGAAGTGTTCTAATATTATTATCGATATGTCTTTAGAAGAATAGCCAAACATCTGACGATCATAGTTCACGAACGGTGATGACGTCATCGGCGACCGTAGCTTACGAATGATGATGGGTGGATGAGGAATGAAATGCGAATAATAATAATGATTCTATACTCATTTAGGTAGTAGATTCATGCACATGTTTTAACGCGTGATTCAACACTCCGACAAGTGCTTCAACATTCAGAAACGTGCTTCAACATTCAGACATGTGCTCCAATATTCAGACGCGTGCTTCAATATTCAGACACGTGTAGTATAGGAATCTTTCATCGCTATGCGAGATTACCTGAAATCCCCAAATCATAGAATGCGACCTTATTTCTATTAGTAATGTTATTAAGTATATGTTTAGATCTCATAGCTAACCCACTTAACAATATGTTCACCGATGCGATATATTGAACATATTGTTAGCTACCTTGACATCTTAGACTAGATTAACTAGGACAACAACAATAACAGTATATGACATAATATATATACTTATGTATTCATATTCAATATATTCACACATCATTCGCAGAGAATGGTCATCAATCATCATTGACGGTATTGTCATTGATTTGTTTATGTTCCAATTGTTATTATGTAGAGCAAGACATCAAGTCTAAATGACGTCAAGCTTCACATTTAGTAAAGTGTAACTCTTTTTTTTTTAAGTCTGTGTTTCTATTCCTATGCCTCCACCAGGACCCCGGTCAGCTTAGGGCAACCGCCCGACTTCAGGAGCTGATCCCCACATGGCGATCTCTACCAGTTTTTTCTACGGAAAATAAGAAAACGAACCACAGGAACGCATACGGCAGTGATCCCCACATGGCGACCTCTGCCAGTCCCTTTCTTTAAAGGAAGGCAACTTGGATTGGAATGAATGGAAATGGAAATTTCAAGGATGGAATGGTAGTTAATTTTGTTTTTGATGTCCATATCGACATAGTTGATCCCCACATGGCGTCTTATCTGAGGGAAGGAAAAAAAGAGACGAACCACATGGCGATCTATGCCAGTTTTTTTTCTGATGGAAAAAAAAAACGAACCGCTTCCTACCCATATCGCCATATGTGATTCCCACATAGCGATCTGTCAAGCGAAAGTAAGAATATGTATCTTGGATAGTAGACTTCCGCGGACAGCTAATCTTGAATAATCTTGTCTTCCGGATGGATTCCGCGTCACAATAGCCTGACTTGATGCCGACGTTTCGCTAACCATTACAGGTGGCATCTTCAGGGCAGGCTTGAGGCTTGAACTGAAACAGTTTCTGTAATGGTTGGCGAATTGTCGGCATCAAGTCGAGATATTGTGACGCGGAATCCATCCGGAAGACAAGATTATTCAAGAATATGTGTATATGGAAGTGATTCTCACATGGCCGTTTCCTATTCACATGGCTATATGTGATTCCCACATGGCTTAACAAGGATACATAATGAATTTGGAATTGGATTTGGACTATGGAATTGGAATTGGAGAACGGGAACTGGAATTAGAAATTGCAAATTGGAACGCAAACATCCAGGCTGCAAGCGATGGGAAAAAAAGCATCAGAAGAAGTCAACCAACATAGGGTAGTGCTTCGAAATGTATTGTACCATGTGAGTAATGAATGTTCCAGACAATTTTAGGTTTATTTTGTTTTTAGAAGAACAGCACGCAAATATGCGCCGCTGTGTGAAAATTAAAAAAGTGTTATGTTGATATAGATTTTAATTTGTTGATTTATGAATTTAAAAATATTGATAAAATATTGAAGTAATTTTAGGGGTATATAACTTCTAATAGTTATATTTAATTGAAAATACAATTTAATTAGAAATTACGTTTAAAAGTAAAAGATATTAATATATTGGAATATTAGTAAGAATAACGTAAAGTATTCATCAAATAATCAAAGTTATGTATATAATCATATACATTTTGTTTATAATTAGTTTAAACAAATATATTATTGCCAGGGAAAATTATCCCACAAAACCATTAAATAATTTGTTAGACCAACAATGCGGTGGCTAACATATTCCAGGACGGAAACCATTCATCATTATTATATTATCAGGCATTGATTATGCAGATTTTTTTTTGGATATGGTAATAAGTAGATGGCAATAAAGTTAGATTATTTTATCAGTGATGTTGGGAAATCTGACGAGGTTCAAAAACTTTTCTTACAAGTATTATCATAGTCATAAATATGACAGCAAATAATTTTAAAATTGAATTAAAATAGGTTCAGAATAATTGTTACATATTATTCAGAAATGCGATTTGCGTGAAATGTAATAATTTCAATAAATTAATCATAACAATTATATAAAGAATTGCAACAAAGCATATTTCATTCATATTAGTAGACATAGTACCAAAAATTTGAATCAGCAAAGTAATTGCGAGCGAATAGTTTATTCGATATTTCAAGGGCAATTCAGTGACTATAGGAATGATCACCCAGGACGTCATGGAACAATTGAAATATATTACTAAGCTGAATCAATTACATCTATATGTCATAAAAGAAAGTAAATGGAAAGTAAGAAGATGAAGGTAGGCGCAGTATTGAAGTATATCAAGGTAAAATGGAGATAAATTGTAACACACTATGACGTGTACCTTGTGTGACTTTTCAGTGAACTGCTTACTGCGGTAATCTTCAAATCCTCGGGCGCCCGATTTTTCTAAAGGTTTACTCCTTTCTGAGGACTTCTGCTAGGGTCCTCACCACAAGGCTTGTCACTATACTATCTATAGATAGCCTTGTCCCTAGGGTAGCTACAGTGAAGGAAAATCAGGACCCATTGGGCAGAAAACAGTATCAAAATTGCAGGCTTTAATTACAATTGATACCTGGTTAAAACTTAGCTCGTTAGAAGATGGAGCAGAAATAACTTAATAAAACGGGGAATTTCAAACAGTAAATATATAATAACAATAAATACACTTTCAGAATGATTAGCAAATGCAATTGAACGGTATATGATTCACAAAAATTCATTCAGACGGAAAATGTGAGGAAACTCAAGCGGTATATGAAAACTGTTACAACATATCTATTTTTTACGATATGTTCGGTATTTAATTCCAATCCAACGGTACGGAATCGGTTGATAAATGATTTACATTTATGTATTTGCGAAAAACACAAATCAAGTAGTTCCTAACGTAATAAGCGGTGTTCGGTAATTATTCAGATAGCAGTATTACTCGAATTGTTCATTACACACTACGATATATCAAACGGTTAAAATTTGGTTGGATCGGAAAATTTGGCCTGCATTAGTTTTCCGATTGTACGATATCAGATTTTGCGGTATATTAGGACAAATACTCTGATTGAGTTTATTCTGTCATATCACCTACCCTTGTACTAGCTATCAACGGAGTTTTCGGTAATTGTAATGACTGTTAGATTTCATACACTTGGCAGATTCAGAATCCAGCCAGTTAGGGCTTATACTTCCGGATTCGACATAGCGTGCACAAACCCTAACTATCGTATCTGCAATAACACCTACACCCACGGCCGGGGATTTTCATACGGATAAGGGGTAATTACGATTATAAATCACAAAAACCACCACAGCTTATACTTCCGGGTTCGACACAGCGTGCACAAGCCGTTGGCGGTTCGGTCGCCAGGATATACTTATACTTCCGGATTCGGCACAGCGTGCACAAATATACCAAAGAAACCCCTGTCGTTCAAACATACAAACTCTGTACACACCATACAGTTACTTGAATATTTTAATTCACGTGCGAATTCAAATCTTGCCCGGTCCTACCTATGATGGGATAAACTCAAATATAACAATACAAATTACTGAAAGCTACGGAACTCAGATATCATACAAATGTTACCAATCATAAACTACGGAAATCAATATATCGTAATGCCCAAAAATATGAATTATTAAGCTATCATTTACCTCATGTAAAAATTCACTAAACAGAACACTATTATTAATTCAAATTTAAAATCTGACAATGGCTGGTTTATAGCCGGTTATGTATTTTCCTCTTGTCACATCGGAATCAGCCGGTAACTTCGGTCCAGGCCTGTTCTGGTTTTCGTTACGGATCTTCTTCGACGATGGAGTGTTCGCTCAACCACATTGTTCCGACATTAAGCCTACCTTCCCACAACGTGAGCAAAATGGACGCGCTGTCCGGCTGCAGCTTTCTCTCCGATATCCTGAATAGCTACATCGGCAACATAGTTTCCATTACCGGACGGAGAGGTAGATCGGTTCCAGGTGCGTCGGGGTCATCGGAGTAGCTGAGGTTTTCTCAGCTTGGACTGGTTCGGACTGTACCTCTTCCTGTTTCGGCGGAGATGATGATGCATCCAACATGGTTCTTTTCGGTTGTATATCCAGATGTTCCGGTGTGGTCGGTGAGGATTGGATTTCCAAAGGATCGGGACTTGATGCGGAATCTATGGAACGGACTGACATACTCCGGAGACAAACCACGGATCCACCATATTTTGCAGTGCTCCGTCTAGCACTATTTCAATAGAATCCAACGGTTGATATAACATATTATTTCCCTGTGAACATTGGATCACATATGTAATTATACTCCTACTGATACCTTGTTCATCGGTATCTATATTTTTCGGTAACCCGATTCATTTCAACTTTCCGGCATGCCAGGAACATTATACGGCTCCAGATCTTTGACATGGAATCGTTTTACTTGCTTGCCATCTTCGCCTTTCAGGTCGTGAATGACCGGAGAAATTACTTTAATAACGGTAAACGGACCGGTATATTTCGGAGTCAATTTAGCTGCAAAATGTCGGACACTAGAAGACAGATGATGCTCTACCTTCAATACTTCATCATCCAAGTGACAACGCCAATCTCGACGACGGAGATTATAATAACGGCTTTGATGGGTAAAAGCACGAGATAACTGGATACGGACCAGTTGGAAAGTTTCGCGTAATTCGTCTAATCTAGTTCGGTGTTCTGAAATCTGTTCACGATTCGGATCGGTCGGAATGTTTTCCTCGGTCTCCACCGGAGCGGTAAAGGAACGGACTATCGAATTCGATACTTCAAGTTCTCGGCCAAAATTTAAAAAGGCAGGTGATAATCCGGTTGATTCATGGGGTGCGGAATTTAAGGCAAATAGGAAATCGGGTGAAAATTCATCCCATTTACGGTGGTCTCCAATGCAAAATTGTGCAATCATGGTTTTTAAGGTTCGGTTTGTTCTCTCCAAGGGATTGCATTTTGGAGTATATGTAGGAGTGAGGCGGTGCTTAATTCCAAACTCCTTCAACAGTGTCTTGAAAATTTTACTTTCGTACTGCGTCCCATTGTCGCTGATAACAGTTTCCGGACAACCAAAACGAGTTATGATTTCCTCGTAGAAGGCTTGAGTTACAGCCTGCGCGGTAGCTCTTCTCAACGGTTTACAATGTACCCATTTCGTGAAACGGTTCTGCATGACAAGGATAAAATTGTTTCCCTTGGCGGAGTTTGATAACGGTCCTACCAAATTGGTGCTCATACATTTCCGAGGAAATTGATTTACGGTCGGCTAAATGAATCCGGGCCTCTGCTTTTGAGACATTTTGAATGCTTGGCACTTCGTACATCCACGCACGTACTTTGCTATATCGCAGAACACCCCTGGCCAATAATACTTGTGGGATATTCGCGCAATCGTCTTGGCAATACCTAAATGTCCTGCAGTCGGACTGTCATGGTTTTCTATCAGAACGTTTAAACGGAGTGGTTTCGGAACACACAGCTTCCACGGATCTCTCATTTCCGGTTTGGAGAAGTCATTCGAGTCCCAAAAGTTGCGGTAGAACCGGTTATCTTTAACGCAATAATACGAATACGCTTCTGGACTCTTTTCAAATTCGACTTTCTCTGAATTGTATCAGTTACAATTCACGGGGTCATTCAGTACGTATAACTCTTGATTGTCATCCATCTCTTCCTTGTTCGGCAATGGATCGCGTGACAGGGCATCAGCCACACGATTCAACACTCATTTACGATGTTTTATTCCAAAATCGTACTGCTGTAAGAAAATGCTTCAACGAGCCGATCTCCCACTCGGAAACTTCATTGAATGCAGCCATTCCAATGACTGGTGATCGCTCAATACGGTAGATCTATATCCCTCCAAATATGATCTCATTTTATGAATGCCCCACACAATAGCCATACATTCCTTCTCAGTAACAGAGTAGTTCTTCTCGGCGGCTGTTAATATTCAGCTAGCGTAGGTGATTCGGTCAGCTCCCTCAATATTCTGGGTCAATTCCGCAGCAATTCTCACATCCGAAGCATCGGTTTGCAAAATAAACTTCCGGTTGAAGTCTGGACAAGCCAACACAGGGGCACTGGTCAACATACTTTTCAATTTGTTGAACGCGACTTGCTGCTCCTCTCCCCAATCCCAATGTCGATGCTCCCTTAATAAGGCGGTCAACGGACTGATAATTTTCGGAAATGATGGTATGAAACGGCGGCATCACGAACCTATTCCTCAGAAATGCCGGAGTGCTCTCACTGTAGACGGGCTTGAAATCTGCTTGATAGCTTCAATTTTCTCAGGGTCTAAATGAATACCCTCGGCGGTGACTACATGGCCTAAATACTTTATTGACGTGCGGCAGAACTGGCATTTTTCCGGGTTTATCTTCAGATTAGCTTCCCTTGATCGGCGGAAAACCTCTCTCAAATTCATGAGATGTTCCTCGAACGTCTCTCCCAGAACAATAATGCCGTCTAAGTAAGGGAAGGCGTGTGGATCCATATCTGGTCTGATAATGGTATCCATCACCCTCTGAAACGTTGCCGGTGCGGAATGTAAACCAAAGGCCATCACCTTGAACTGGAATAAGCCACGACATGGTACAGTAAATGATGTAATGGGCTTACTTTCCGGTGTCAGCGGTATTTGCCAATACCCTCGCTTCAGGTCAATGCTAGTGATATATCTAGCACGCCGGAGTTTGTCCAAGATGGCACTTATGTAAGGCAGTGGATATGCATCTTTCACGGAAACTTTGTTTATCATTCAGAAATCAATGCAAAATCTCGGTTTGCCATCTTTCTTCTTCACCACCACAACGGGTGAACTCCACGGACTACTTGACGGCTCGATGTCTTCCTCTGCCAGCATTCGATCATCTTACTCGTTGATGATCGCTTGCATCCTCGGATTCTGCAGTCGGTAACGCTGCTTTATCGGATCGGTCTTTGTTAATTTTATTTCGTATTGAACCAGCGGCGTGGTTCTCCGAATTCCTTCAAAATATTTCATTTCTGTTTCCAGAAATTGGTTCAGTCTATCCTGTTCAATTTCCGACAATGTTGCTAGATGTGTCTCCGCTTCATCACAGAAGCGCACACGTTTGACTGCCTTCGGTTTGGAACTAGCTTCATTGGAAACTTTTTCACAATTAGTCACAATCGAATTCTCCTTATAATACACCCCAGCGGATGGTAGATGTATTGTGAAGAAACCGGAGCTCAAAATCTCCATTCCCATCATCATTTCCGATAATAACGACAGTAAATGCACGAACTCTGCTTCAATCTCACCACATCCAAGATGCAATGAGATTCTGTACGCGGTAGTACTAGGAACCAAACTGCCATTGGCCATCCTAGTGCTTACAGCCTTGAGGGGGACTGGTTGTAACCCTGAATTCTGACATAACCTAACAAATGCGTCATTGATGAAAGAACGGGTGGCTCCGGTGTCCACGAGAGCCGAAAAAGTTTTACCTGATACCCGGTTGGTTTTCAGCTAAAGTTTGAGCAGCGGTATTTTTAAAAATAACTCTATCATCACACAGGGCTAGAACACTCTCATTTATCACTTCACTGTTTTTCGTCCCTATAGCGGTATCTACTTTAACTTTACTTTCACAGTTATTCGGTAGTTTCGGTTTATTATCGGTATTATCGGCCTTGCAATCAACTGTATTTTCAACGGCGGTGAGTTTACATTTTGTACCGGAGGACTCCTTATTCGCGGTGCGGTTCACAACGGTGGTGAGGTGAGTGGTTTCCACCTCCTTCGTCGAGGCCTGTTCAACCGGGATCTGCTTCGGCCTCGCTGCCTCGCAGTCCCGCGGACGTTTCCCTGTCCAGTGCACGGACAATCACGCGACATTATCCCAGGGCGCCGGCATCTCGAGCAAAATAATTTCGGCGGATTCCGACAATTACTTTTGCTATGCCCCATTTCCCCACATCTCCAACAGGAGATGGGCTGTGTTGCGGTATTCGGTTTCTGCCTGGTAGGGCACTGCGTCCTGAAGTGGCCCCGGAGACCACAATCCACCAAGTCTGCTCAGAGACATTTGGTATCCCGGTTTTGACTGGCGATTTCGGTTCAGATGAAGGTTGCCTACCCGGCGGCTCCATAGTCCTCACTGTTGGACCTGGAATTTGTGCCCTCACTGACAATGGAAATATCCTCTTCAGCATGAGTTTCTGCTCAGCCTGCAGATTCTCAAATTCTTTGCCTGTGGTATTAACGACGACACGTCGTTAAAAGTCGCTTGTCGAATAAATTTCCTATACTCTGGCAATAAGTTTCGGTGCAGCCAGAACAATTCCCGTTCTGCGGTCATTGCACCATGTCTCCTGATCAGTGTCTGCATATCCACAACATATGCAGCGGCGGTCTCATTCATGCGTTGATGCCTGCGGCTTATCTGTACCTCCAGATCAATGTGGTAATTGGTATCCATGAAAATTAGGGTAAAGTCTCTTTGGAAATCGGTAAATGTAGCCCAGCGGCTACGATTATTCCAATACCATAATAGTGCGGTTCCATTCAAAACTTCCGGTAATGATAACATAAAGAATTCTTCGGTGTATTTAGCTGCAGAGCTATTTCATCAAGGCGTTCCAGGAACTTAGCGGGATCTGACGTTTCATTGAATTGGATTCGGTATTGATTTAAAAGCGGAGCACTACCCGGAGCTGAATAACTATATCCAGGCACATGCTGAACATGACTGAACGGAATATTGTACTATTGCTGTTCAAAAGTAACCGTAACATTGTGAGCGGGTACTTGCGGAACATTAGGTACATGCGGAACTGTCGGTATTTGCGGAACTGTCGGTATTTGCAGAATGGTCGGTATTTGCGGAATGATCGGTAATTGGGAACGATCGGTATTTGCGGAACGGTCGGTATTTGCGGAATGGTCGGTGCTTGCATCCACGGCGGTATCACATTTGAGGACGGGGTCCTATAACTCGGATAGTTCATAGGATTCGGCGAGGAAGAATAAATCGGAGTTTGCATCGGTGGTGTCGTCATTACCACAGTATTCGTGTATGTCACTGTATTCGTAGTTGACGTAGTTGACCAATACGACGGCTGTATCCTCGGTGTGCTCCTTATTGCCGGTCTTGACTGAACATCAGAAGGACTAAACGTCGGTGTTGTGTTTAGTACAGCTTCATTTGTTAATTCCTTGGTTAGTGATTCCATGGTACTGGCAATCTTTTCCAACATTACTTTACGGACACCCTTTACGCACCTACGGCGTAAGTCTTCGGCGGATCCATTATGGTCAATATCATAATTGGCCATCACTTCCTGTAGTTGTGCCTTCTTCAAGTAATGAATCCAGTTGACTTTCGAATCATCTTCGGTAGCTTCAGTCTGGCTTTTCTCGTTATTAGAGCAGAATTGCGCCATTTCGTCAAACTGAGCTAGCACTTCTTCAATATTGGTAGACGTGGGCTGCGGCGCTTCGAATATAGCAGCTGTATACCCAGGGAACTCCATATTATCCAATCAAATACGAAATCGGAATTTTCAACCCCAAAAAAAATTATTTTGATCAGGGGTAGGCAACGGAAGAGGGTGCGGTAATCAAAACCAGTCCACACCTTCCTTTCAATAAGACAGAAGCAATCAAATCACTTGCCCCAATTTGGGCAACGTAACTTCGATTTGGGGAAGTAATTTCAAAACGGCTGAGCCAATCCGCCCAAGAATGTTATCAACGACTTCCTCGGTGTCGATTCAGTTGGAAAGGAGCTATGACTTGCCCAATCCGTGTTACGGTTGACTGGGAAAATCAAAGGGCAAAATATGGGCAAAAATCGAAATTTGAGCAAAACATTGAGGTGTAGTTAACAATTCTACACCTCACGGAACAATCAATTTTTCAGTCAGATTCACGGTTGAAAACTTGATGTTTCCCCTGAGACGGGGGGCGGATCGAAAAACAATTCCCACCAAAGAACCATGGTGAACACGGGGAACAAGTTTCCGTCAGAACTTTTTCAAAATTTTCGAAATTCAAAAACAAACTCTCGGGGATGATTCGAAAACGTGTTCCAAACGTCGGGGTGATGAAGCTTGATTCTCGGTCTCACTATATCTGAAATTTCATTGAAACCGGAACACCAGTTCAATTGCAATAAATTATTCGATTTTCATTTTTCGGAATAAAATACAAAATTCCCCCTCGGTCTATTTTCAAAAGTCCCTGCTCGAGGGCGCCATTTTATCACGTGTACCTTGTGTGACTTTTCAGTAAACTGCTTACTGCGGTAAGCTCCAAATCTTCGAGCGCCAGATTCTTCCTAAGGTTTACTCCTTTTTGAGGACTTCTGCCAGGGTCCTCACCCCCAAGGCTTGTCACTATGCTATCAATAGATAGCCTTGTACTTAGGGTATATACAGTGAAGTGAAACCAGGGCTCATTGGGCAGAAAACAGTATCAAAATTCTAGGCTTTAATTACAATTGATACCTGGTTACAACTTAGCTCGTTTAAAGATGGAGCAGAAATAACTCCATAAAAAGGGGAATTTCAAACATTGAATATAAAATAACAATAAACACACTTTCAGAATAATTAATAAATGTAATTGAACGGTATTTGATTCACAAAAATTCACCCAGACGGAAAATGTAAGGAAGCTCAAGCGGTATATGAAAACTGTTACAACAGTAATTTCAATTCAACGGTACGGAATCGGTTGATAAATGATTTACATTTATCTATTTGCGGAAAACACAAATCAAGCAGTTCCTAACTTTATAAGCGGTGTTCGGTTATTATTCAGATAGCAGTATTACTTGAAATGTTCATTACACACTACGATGTATCAAACGGTTAAAATTCGGTCGGATCGGAAAATATTGGCCTGCATTATTTTCCGATTGTATGATATCAGATTTTACGGTATATTCGGACAACTACTCTATTGAGTATCACCCACCCTTGTACTAGCTATCAACGGAGTTTCCGGTAATTGTATGACAGTGTTAGATTTCATACACTTGACAGATTCAGAATCTAGCCAATTAGGGCTTATACTTCCGGATTCGACACAGCGTGCACAAACCCTTACTATCGTATCTGCAATAACCCCTACACCCACGGCCGGAGCTTTTCATACGGATAAGGGGTAATTACGATTATCAATCACACAACCACCCCAGCTTATACTTCCGGGCTCAACACAGCGTGCACAAGCCGTTGGTGGTTTGATCGTCTAGGATATACTCATACTTCCGGATTCGGCACAGCGTGCACAAATATACCAAATACGCCCCTGTCGTTCAAACATACACACTCTGTACACACCAGACAATTACTTGAATATTCCAATTCACGTTGCGAATTCAAATCGTACGCGGTCCGACCTATGACGGGATGAACCAAATATAACAATACAAATTACTTAAAGCTACGGAACCCAGATATCATTCAAACGTTACCAATCATTAACTACGGAAATCAATATAACGTAAAGCCCGAAAATATAAATTATTAAGCTATCATTTACCTCATGTAAAAATTCACTAAACGGAACACTATTGTTAATTCAAATTTACAATCTGACTTGAACTCGGATAATAATTAATTCACTTTGATTCTGATATTATAATCACACTTTAACGGTACTGATTGATAATCAAAATTACAAAAGACAGCGATCTTTTGTCTCTTACTGCTCTTATATGTTTTTCGAGGTTCTGATCAAGTTCGCACCACTAATCCCTCATTTTGTGCCGAGGCTTTTTTTATTTATGTCCCGAACAATGCTTGAAAATGACGCTACTTTTCAGATCCAGAATTGCTCATGATATCACAGTAGTTCCTCTCGGCGCAGTAAACAAATGTTATCGGAGTTTTTTGGTTGTTCGCCCCCCTTTTCATACATAAGGCTGTTCAAACTCTGATGCGTTAACTTTCCAGATCCCCGTTTTTTTTGCAACACAAGTACATCGGAATGAATGCAATTTTTAAGTGGGCATGAATTCAATACATTTATTCAAATAATTACACTTATTCAAAATTACGGAGATTCAGAAAAGTGACTATCACGGAATACACATTCGGAGTTCACGCATATCTGTTGAAATAATGAACTGTTCAACCGAAGTTTACATGTAATATTCGTATTTACTGCCTGATCAAAAACAAATGATATTTCAAAATTTAAGCTTCGTTACAATACGTAAGTCTGCAGCTTTAATCCTCATATGACTTAGGTGTGTTGTGGAAAAGTATGACAGCGGTAATATGAGTTACAAATGATTTTTTTTGTCAACATGAAACTACACTTCCGATCGGCATTGTACCCGAGGGCATTGTTGAGAAACGTAGTCAATTTGTGTGAAATTTTATTATTGCTGAAATAGGCATAATGAAGAATTCCAAGGATAATGAATTGATAAGCGATTTGAATAAAGGAAAAAAATGGAAATGAAATCCACCGGTATTAAAATAGGATTGAAAATAAATGATATACCAGACGTATTAACAATTAATGATAAAGAGTGTAGTGAATAAAAGAAGACATAAAGATGGTACAAAAATAACATATGTTTCTATATACACAAGTAAGTAAATAAAATCATTTCAGGCAAAAAGCCTTAAAACTAAAAAGTATGTGCAAATCCCACAGTATAATAATAATATGGATGACCATAAACTAAGAATGAAGTTTGTAGAGGACATATTGTATACTATGATCAGACAAAGGAAAATGTTTTGTTTGTAAAATGAAAATAAGGTACATCAATGGAAAAAAAATGTTAATCTGTCAATTGAACATTTTTTACCCCGTGTTGGGAGGTGTAGTATAGGAATCTTCCATCCCTATACGAAATTACCTGAAATCCTCAAATCATAGAATGCGACCTTATTTATTTCAGTGATGTTATTGAGTATATGTTTGGATCCCATAGCTAACACATTCAACAATATGTTCACTGATGCGATATATTAAGCATATTGTCAGCTACCTTGACATCTTAGACTAGATTAACTAGGACAATAACAATAACAGTATATGACATAATATATATATACTTATGTAGGGCATTTATATTCAATATATTCATACATCATTCGCAGAGAATATTCATCAATCATTATTGACGGTATTGTCATTGATTTGTATATGTACCAATTGTTATTATGTAGAGGGAGACATTAGGTTTGAATGACTTCAAGTTCTACATTTAGTAAGGTGTGACTCTTTTTATAAGTGGTCAGCTTAAGGCAAACCGCCCGACTTTAAGCACTGATCCCCACGCACGTTTTCAGACACGTGCTTCAATATTCAAAGACATGTTTCAACATTCAGACACGTGTTCAGACACGTGCTTCAACATTCAGACACGTGCTCCAACATTCAGACACGTGTTCAGACACGTGCTTCAATATTCAGACACGTGTTCAGACACATGCTTCAACATTAAGACACGTGCTTCAACTTTCAGACACGTATTCAAACACGTGGTTCAACATTCAGACACGTGTTTCAACATTCAGGCACGTGTTCAGACACGTACTTCAATATTCAGACACGTGTTAGATCGTGTTAAGACACGTGCTTCAACATTCAGACCCGTACTTCAATATTTGGACACGTGTTCAGACACGTGCTTCAATATTCAGACACGTGCTCCAATATTCAGACAAGTGTACAAACATATGCTTCAACATTCAGACACGTGGTCCAACATTCAGACACGTCCTCCAATATCAAGATACGTGGTTCAACGTTCAGACACGTGTTCAGACACGTGCTTCAACATTCAGACGCGTGCTTCAACATTCAGACATGTGCTTCAATATTCATACTCGTGTTCAGGCACATGCTTCAACATCCAGATACGTTCTTCAATATTCAGGCACGTATTCAGACACGTACCCCAATATTGAGATACATTGTGTTGAAGAGCTCTCAAAGTTGGGCGGTTTGCCCTAAAATGACCCGTGGTCCTGGTGGAGGCATAGGGATTGAAACACAACACTTATAAAAAGAGTAACACTTTACTCAACGTAGAGTTCGACGCCATTAGGGCTTAATGTCTCGCTCTAAATAAATACAATTGGTACAAGTACGAACCAATGACCATACTGTCAATAAATATCTGAACGATGTATATGAATGAGTCTGATTATTCTAAATGTCCCACATAAGTATATATATAATAAATTGAATGTGATGTTATTGTTCTTATGTCATAGTTAAACTAGTCTAAGATGACAAGGTAGCTGTGCCAAACAATGTGTTCGATATGTTAACGCAACATTAAACATATTGCTTTGTGAGTCAACTCCGAGATGTAAACATATACTTGTAATAACATTACTAAATAGAAATAAGTTCGCATTCTATAATTTGGGGATTTTAGGTAATCTCGTATAGGGATGGACGATTCCTATACTACACCTCCCAACGTTTCTTAAAAAAATTGACAGATTACTATTTTTATTCCCTTGTAACCTACTTTTCGGTATTTCGTCTCGAGCGCCAGATTTTGTTTGCGAGGTTTACTTCCCGGAAGAAATCTCTGTGGTGACGGTCTCTTCTGACTGCGTTAAACAGCCTGTGCCAGGGCAACTTCAGTGAAGAAATAAATTCCAGGGGTCAAAGTTCTCGAGATGGCTCGAAGTAGCTACTGAGTTGTAGATTTTACTTACCACTCGTAGGGTTCTGGGTTATTTCTCAATTGGGATAGTACAGAGAAGATATAATATATCACTAATATATAACTAAGGTTATTCAAACACTTATTCAGGTAGGGTTACAGTTATTAATAACCAACACCAACGGGACGTAAGCGGGGAATACTAGCGGAAGCGTTCTTAACTATTAAGCCGGGGAATTAGGCTAAGTCTTAAAAAGAAACTACGAACACCAAAGCGTGCAAAGCGGGTATTTGTACAGCGGGTAATAAGCTCCGGTCGGGAAAACACTAGCAAGATTGGTAAAGCAACAAGCAAATCTAATGCATAAATCTCATTCAGTTTTCTCAACTAATATACGCCTTGTTACAAGCCAGTCCTAAAATATCTACTGCCGAGAGAGAGAACAAAGAGTGTTGCTTCGCAATCCTCAACTTCAGACAATATTAATTACTATACCGACGGAAAAAAAAACCGGCAGCCTGTTGACGTTGCCGGGACGTACCCTCCACTTACTTCAGACAGAACCCCAGGGTAGTCGCGCTAGAAATTCTGCCCTTTTCAGATCCGACAGTTCGTCCGCCCGTTTCGTCAGACTGCAAGTTCTCAATTCGCGGAAATGGTTCAACCAACCTACCGTCTGTTGACGTTGCTGGGACGTACCCTTCACTTACTTCAGACAGAACCCCAGGGTAGTCGCGCTAGAAATTCTGCCCTTTTCAGATCCGAAAGTTCGCCCGCCCGTTTCGTCAGACTGCAAGTTCCCAATTCGCGGAAATGGTGTAACCAACCTACCGTCTGTTGACGTTGCTGGGACGTACCCTTCACTTACTTCAGACAGAACCCCAGGGTAGTCGCGCTGGAAATTCTGCCCTTTTCAGATCCGAAAGTTCGCCCGCCCGTTTCGTCAGACAGTGATCTTCGCACCACTATAAATGATATAATAGAAATTATCACCTAATCAGTTGTCAGGACTTCCCGCCCTTTCACCTTTAATGACTGTACCCCAGGGTAGTCGCGCTAGAAATACAGCCACCTCCAGCGATTAGACGTTGGTTCCCGAAAACCTGAACTGGTGTTAACTTCACCTTTAAATTTATTCATTCAACCGAAACACGATCGGTCACCACGATACAATACCTTTGTTTTATCTCTCTTTAATAATGAAAAACCAATACTTTAAACTCAATTGAGGGAACGGTGAGATTCTCGGTTTTAAGTGGACTTGTAATTACCTGACTATTACTTCGGTTTTGTTAGTTTTACGGTTAAACTTCGGTTTCTCAAATTTTGTCTTGTTCGGTAAGACTGTCTAAACTCGACTCTCTTCCGCAGCCACCGACTGGCTTTTATATGCTCCCAGCTAGTGTACATTCTGCTCCGGTATATCCTCGCCGGCGAGGAATTGGTGAAAACCTGCTTTTTTACCTATGACGCTTGTTTCGTTATCTGACAATGACACGGTTTTACTACGATTTGAATGGAATCCACTGTACACGATTTATGAATTAAACGAAAACAAATATGACTTTTAAAATGCAAATGGTTACACCGGATAATACTTTTATTGATTACCTTATGACGATTTATCTATGCGGAACTTTTGGATTCTACCTCTATATACCCATTTATGATGATTTAGAATATTCAATCACTTCGAATTATAAGTAATATGCGTATGCCTCAATCGACAATCTATAACATTGATGTAGAATTTAGGAACTTCGTTACATTCCCCCCTTACTTCCAAAAGAAAAAAAAATATTTTTTTTTTCGTTCAACGTTGGCTTACATAAATCGAATTAGGCATTTCTACAAAAACAAAACATTAACTTCCATGCTCTTCCATGAAAATCTTCAAATATATGGTTTCTTCCAAAAAAAAATCAACTTCTTCCAAACTAAAATCTTCTTTCCAAACATAAAAAAAAACGGTCTTCCAACACTAAAATCTCCTTTCCAAAAAAAAAAAAAAAAAACGGTCTTCCAAAACTGATTTGTTGCGGTACGGTTAGGCTAGGGCGGACTTTATTTGTTTGATGACGGTAACGTCCACGACACAAATATCTTCGGTTGCAACATCGGTTATTAATTAAATCACATTGTATTTCCGCTTCCTTGGTGTTTACGGAGGTCTGCGTTTCTACGGATACGGTACGGGATCTTTTCCTAGGATGAATAGAGGTTGTACTTGTTGATATAGCCTGGTCATTCTTGTGTGTGCACGAGCAATTTCGGGACATCACTCCCACTAGTCCACACCTGGAGCAAAATAGACGGCGTACTCTTTGGCACTCATATCTGGTGTGCCCTGGATAACCACATCTCCAACATAGTACAAACTTTTCCACGGGTAAATGTATGGGTATCTTACCTTCGAAGTGTGGTTTTAGAGTTTTTGTCGGTACTATGTGTTTCGCTAAATTATCTTTGTTTTTAACGGGTGTAATTTCATTCAGTTCCTGGTCCAAATTCGTCCTTATTTCGTTTTTCTCCTTAGCGTACTCCGGGGGCGTACCTGCCATTTCTTCGGATTGTTCCTCGCTAAAATAATCCAAGCATTCGAATGAAAGGGTATCCGACGCGAGAGGCTCGTTCACTAAAGTTGAATCCGCCATTCTGTAACGAATAATAATACTTAGTATTGATAATAAGTGTCATCGGGTCATCATGACCAATGAGTTCTGGAACTCATGGTATACGGATGATCCTGTTTACACCATCCGGAAATTTGAACCGTAACCGCAACCGTTTGGTTTTGCAACCGCTTTTTCTATATGCGGCCATACGACGTTTCGTATCGGAACACCACTTTGATGGGTGCGGTTCTCTCAATAATTCTTCCGCTATACTCGGGGGAATCCTCCTGGTCGACGGTATGGAGTCGGTGATGTCAATGGTTACGAGGTCACTTATTATTATTGCTTGGTGTTTTTGTTCCTGTAGCGCTCGATGTGCCAAAGCTTCTTCCACGGTAATCCGCTGAGCCAGATTTTTCTCTATCATTCTTCCGATAAGATCTTTCAGATCTTCAGACACCGGCCGGTTGGCTATTTGCCAGAGGTCTGCTCCCTTTTCCACAGCCGCCTTTAAATTTTCGGACTCATCATACGGGAAGGGGTGGCGGCCGGTTATCGGAAAAAATGCTGTTAGGCCACATGCCCATATATCAACAGCCATGTTATAGGCCTCTCCCTTTAACAGCTCTGGTGCCATATATCGGGGTGTGCCGTATTTCCCGAACTGACGACCCGGTGCATTGCTGGCAAGTTGGAGAGACATACCGAAGTCCGTTACCTTGTAAACGGTTTCTCCCTTGCCACTGCTCACCAATACATTTTCTGGTTTAATGTCCCGGTGAATTATTTTCCGGTCATGGAGATATTTCAAGCCACTCAGTATATGTTTTAGGCACTCGCCTCCCAACTCTTCGTTTAGGGTTCCCCGTTCCAGCACATAATGGAACAAACCACTATCCATCAACTCCATAATCAATACGAGACTCTCGGGTCTCTCCACACATCCCAAGGAAACTACAATATTGGAATGAGAAAATTGTTGGGCGATCTGGGCCTCGTCTGGCTGCGCTAATATCCATTCCCCGCCGATACTCTTTAACAGCTACTAATTCTCCGGTTACCTTATGCCGGCATTTTAATATAACCCCAAAGCCTCCTGCACCGATGTTTGCTAAAATTTCAAATTGCCGACGAAAGGGGTCGTTAATTTGTCTGGCCAAATCTTTCGCCTTCTGCCTGCGGTCTTCCAGCCTTGCCTGCTTCTCTCGACCTTCAGCGGCCAGTGGATGCAGCTTCATTATAGGGGTCATCTTACGGGCTTTCCTATTGGCACGGTTCATGTTCAGATCTAGAATGGAAAGGCTTTAGATCCTTTATGTGGGTATGCTTTACCCTCTTGCCGGTGTCATCTTTCAAATCATACACGACCGGTGGGACTACCCTAGTCACGGTATATGGCCCTGAATAACGCGGTGCTAACTTAGCTGCAAAGTTACGTGAAGCGGATGACAAATGATGTTCCACTTTCATCACCCGGTCCCCTACCCGACATCTCCAATCCCGGCGACGTAGGGTATAGTAATTACTCTGCCGCGAAAAAGCTTTAGCTAAGTTAATCCGGACTAATTGAAACACTTCATCTAGTTTCCCTACAAGATTAACGTGTTTGTTAATTTCTTGGGGATCATCCCGTAAGTTTACTTCATTAAAATTGACATCGGTCGGTTGACCGCGATTTACTCCGGGAGGTATCACCAATTCGCGACCGAAATTCAAAAAGGCTGGTGTGAAACCAGTGCTTTCATGACGGGCTGTATTAAGGGCGAACATAAATTCGGACATGTAATGATCCCATTTTCTGTGGTCGGTTTCACAAAATTGGGATATCATCGTTTTTATGGTTTTGTTTGTTTTCTCTACCGGATTAGCTTGCGGTGTATATGGCGGTGTTAATCGGTGTTGAATACCTAACTCCTTCAGCATATTTTTGAAGATGCGGCTTTCAAACTGTGTTCCGTTATCTGATATTATAGTTTTGGGACAACCAAACCTAGTAATGATTTCGGTATATAGCGCTTCACGGACGGATTTCGCTGTAGCTTTGCGGAGGGGTTTACACTGCACCCACTTAGTGAACCGGTCCTGCATTACCAGGATATACGAGTTCCCTTTACTTGACCTAGGCAAGGGTCCTACCAGATCAATGCTGACGGTATTCCATGGGTAGCGGTTGAGGGACGGTTGCATATGTCCTGGTCGTTGCTGTTGCAAAATTTTATATCTCTGACAATGCAAGCACCCTCTGACGTATCGAGCTATGTCGCGAAACATCCCCGGCCAATAATAACTATGTGATATACGGGATATGGTTTTCGCAACCCCCATGTGTCCAGCGGTCGGTGCATCATGATTTTCTTCTAATACAGCCTTAAGTTGCGGCTTAGGAACACAAACTTTCCATGGGTCAGACATATCAGGTTCAGTTAAATCATTTGAATCCCAGAAATGTCTGTATAAACGGTTATCGCGGATGCAGTAGTCGGGAAAGGCAGTGGGATTTTCTCTTACTTTATTATTCTTGGAATTATACCAATTACAAGAAACTGGATCCTCCAGTACACACAAATCCCGGCTTTCCCTGGTCGTAACTCCACACGGTAAAGGGTCTCGAGAGAGGGTGTCTGCAACACGGTTTAGCACTCCTTTTCGGTATTTGATTTCAAAATCATATTGTTGCAGGAAAATGCTCCAACGGGCCAATCTTCCACTAGGACTTTTGATAGAATGTAACCATCGTAACGACTGATGGTCAGTCAGAACGATAAATCGGTAGCCTTCTAAATATGGTCTCATTTTGTTAATGCCCCATACAATTGCCAAACATTCTTTTTCGGTAACGGAATAGTTATTCTCGGCCGGTGCCAGAGTTCGACTGGCGTAGGCAATGATCCGGTCCGTTCCCTCTATGTTTTGCGTCAGCGCCGCCGCAATTCCTATATCAGAGGCGTCGGTCTGTAGGGTAAATTGTCGGCTGAAATCAGGACAAGCCAACACGGGGGCACTCGTCAACATGACCTTTAATTTGTCAAATGCTGCTTGTTGTTCATCACCCCAGTTCCAACGACGGTTTTTCTTCAATAAGCTGGTCAACGGACTTACAACCTGTGAAAATGAGGGTATGAAACGACGGTACCAAGAAGCGACTCCCAAAAAACGACGGAGGCCTCTTACAGTTGACGGGCTGGGAATTTGCATAATAGCTTCTATTTTATCCGGGTCAGTATGAATACCTTCGGCGGTAACGACGTGCCCTAAATATTTGAGAGACGTACGGCAGAACTGACACTTTTCTGGATTGATCTTTAAGTTGGCTTGGCGTAATCGTCGGAAAACTTCTCTCAAATTGGCCAAGTGTTCTTCAAACGAATCTCCCATAACGATAATATCGTCTAGGTATGGGAATGCATGAGGATCCATTTCCGGTCCGATGATGGCATCCATTAATCGTTGGAAAGTGGCCGGCGCGGAGTGCAATCCGAACGCCATAACTTTAAATTGAAATAAACCTCGGCCTGGAACAGTGAATGCCGTGATGGGTTTACTTTCCGGTGACAGCGGTATCTGCCAGTAACCTTGCTTCAAATCTATGCTGGAGATGTAACGGACCCTACGAAGTTTATTCAGTATGGCACTGATATACGGAAGAGGGTAAGCATCTTTCACGGAAATGTTATTAATCATCCGGAAATCTATGCAAAACCTCGGCTTGCCATCTTTCTTTTTCACCACCACCACCACCACGGGTGAACTCCACGGACTGCTAGAAGGTTCGATAACCTTCTCGGCTAGCATTCGGTCAACTTCCTCGTTTATAATTGCCTGCATCTTCGGATTTTGCGGTCGGTAACGCTGTTTGATCGGATCCTTCTTCGTCAACTTGATTTCATGTTGTACCAATGGTGTGGTTCCCTGAATCTTCTGAAATAACGGAAGTTCAGTTCCTAAAAATCGGTTTAATTTTCCCTGTTCCACTGCGGACAAAGTAGCAAGATGGGCATCCTGTTCGTCCCAAAAGTGCACGTGTTTAACTAATTTTGATTTCGGTAAAACAACTGAATCGGTTTCCCGGAAAATACTCTTCGAATCGGTGTCCTGATCTACATTGCTCGGTATCAAATTGTCATTAAAATACACACTGGCGGACGGTAGATGCAGTGAAAACAGCCCTGAACTTAGAATTTCCATTCCTATCACGATATCGGGTAATAATGTGGGTAAATGTACAAACTCGGCTTCAATTTCACCACATCCTACGTTAACTGAAATTCGGTAAGCGGTTGTGCTAGGCACCAAATTCCCATTGGCCATTCTAGTACCAACTGTATTGATAAGAAGTGGCTTTACCTTGGAGGTCTGGCATAAACAAGCGACACGATCATTCATAAAAGAACGGGTGGCTCCGGTGTCAATTAAAGCAGAAAAATCTTTCCCTAGTACACGCACTTTTATAAAGGGTCGGTTTTCGGCAAAAGATATAACAGCGGTATTTTTGAAAATAATTCTTTCGGAGTTCACACATGGGCCTGGAATATTTTCTTTTTCTAAATTCGGAAAATTTATCGAATTAGGGGTTTCTATGTTATCTCGCATAATAAACGGTTGGGCACATCGCGGAACAGCAGAGTGATCTGCACCTAAATTTTCACGGGTATTAGGTGATATTGGATTACGCACGGTATCTGCGGTTTCAACATTCTGTGAACTCTTAGTAGCGGCGGTGGGCGGAAGATTACCGTCAGACGACTTTACGGTTAATCTTTTAGGACATACGGTGGTATTTTCACATTTTCCTGTCGTGACAGATTCCTTATCCAGAGCAATGGTACCAACTGTCGCGAGATGAGTTTGCTTTTCATCCTTTATCGAGGCTCTCACAATGGGAATCTGCATAGCCCTCGTTGCTACACAGTCCCCTGGGCGTTTCCCAGATTATTGCAAGGGCAGTTGCGTGACATTATCCCGGGGCGGCGACATCTAGAGCAGAATAATTTAGGTGGATTCCTACAATTATTCCGACTATGTCCGGTTTGTCCACACCTCCAACAGGACATGGTCTGCGTGACAATTTCCTTCGGTCTGGTAGGACACTGCGTCTTATAGTGGCCACGTAGGCCACAATCCCAACAAGTCGACGCAGGGATATTCGGTTCCCCAGACTTGACTGGTTCAGATACGGGTTGCCGACCCTGTGGTTCCAGAATTTTCACTATCGGACTCGGCATTTGTGCCCTCAATGGCAGCGGAAATGCCCTTTTCTGCATCAGTTTCTGTTCAGCTTGCAGATTCTCGAACTCCTTTGCCTGGAGCATCAACGACGACACGTTGTTGAAAGTTCCTTGTCGGATAAACTGTCTGTAATCAGGTAATAAATTTCGGTGCAACCAAAATAATTCACGTTCGGCAGTCATGGCACCATGCCTCCTTATTAACGTCTGCATATCCACAACGTATGCAGCGGCGGGTTCATTTCCTCTTTGATGGCAGCGACTGATTTGAACCTCCAAATCAATGTGATAGTTGGGAACCATGAAAAATAGAGTAAAGTCCCTCTGGAATTCAGCAAACGTGGCCCAACGTCCACGGTTATTGCGGTACCATAATAGTGCGGTTCCTTCTAAAACTTCCGGTAATGATAGCAGCAATGCATCTTTCGGTGTATTTAACTGCATCGCAATCTCGTCTAATCTTTCCAAGAATGTAGCCGGGTCTGACGTTCCATTGAACTGCAGTCGATACTGATGTAGTCTTGGAGCACTGTTCGGAGCTTGAAAATTATATCCCGGTAGTTGCTGAACAGGGGGCACCGGAATGCTGTACCCTTGTTGTGTAGTAACCGGAACATCGTGTGCAGGTACTTGCGGAATATTAGGTTCATGCGGAACCTTAGGGGTTTGCGGAACTGTCGGTATTCGCGGAACGGTCGGTGCTTGCATCCACGGCGGTATCACATACGACGGCGGGGTCCTACTATAACTTGAATAAGTCATAGCATTCGGCGGAGAAAAATGATTTGTAATCTGCATTGGTGGTGACGTGGTTGATATGGTGCTGGTGAATGTCACCGTATTTGTGGTAAATGTAGTTGTCCAATGGGAGGGCTGAACGATCGGTGTACTCCTTGTTGGTGGTCTTGACGCAACACCTGCAGGGCTGAATGTAGGTGTTGTGTTCAATGCTGCTTCTGTAGATATCGCCTTTATAAGAGATGCCATGGTACTAGCTAGAGCGTCTAGTATCCCACGGGGAGGGCGTATCGTACCTTTGCGGATCCCCCTTACGCATCTCCTACGTAAATCATCGGTGGTTCCAGTATTATCAATACTGTAATTGTTCAGAATTTCCTGAAGCTGTTCCCTCTTTGATAAATAGACCCAGCTGACTTTTGAGTCTACTCCAGTTGCTTCTGTTTGACTGTCCTCTCCAGTTGACCACGATTGGGCCATTTCGTCAAAATGAGCTACCATTTCTTCAATATTGCTCGGCGTGGGCTGCGACACCTTAGGTATGGCACCAGTATACCCAGGGAACTCCATTTTATCCAATCAAATTCGGAATCAGAAATCTCAACCCCAAAAATAAATTATTTTGTTCGGGGGTAGGTAACGGAAGAGGGTGCGGTGACCAAAACCAGTCCACACCTTCCTTCCAATAAGGCAGAAGCAATCGAATCACTTGCCCCAATTTGGTCAAAGTAACTTCGATTTGGGGAGGTAACTCCAGAACGGTTGGGCCTATCCGCCCAAAAATGTTACCAACGGCTTCCTTGGTATCGATTTACTTGGAAAGGAGCTATGACTTGCCCAATCCGGGTTAAGGTTGACTGGGAAAATCAAAGGGCAAAATATGTGTAAAAATCAAAGTTTGGGCAAAACACTGAGGTGTAGTTAACAATTCTACACCTCACGGAACAATCGATTTTTCAGTCAGATTCTCTGTTAAAAACTTGATGTTTCCCCTTAAACGGGGAGGTGGATCGAAAAACTAATTTCACCAAACAACCTTGGTGAGCACGGGGAACAAGTTTCTGTCAAAACTTTTCCAAATTTCCAAAATTCAAAAACAAACTCCTGGGGATGGATCGAAAACGTATTCGAAACGTCGGGGACTTGAATCTTGTTTTTCTGTCACACTATTTCTGAAATTTCATTCAAAACGGACTACCGGTTCAATTGCAATAAATTATTCAACAATTCACTTTTAGGAATAAAAAAAAATGAAATTCCCTCTCGGTAAATTTTCAAAAGTTCCTGCTCGCGGGCGCCATTTTGTGACCTACTTTTCGGTATTTCGTCTCGAGCGCCAGATTTTGTTTGCGAGGTTTACTCCCCGGAAAAGTTCTCTGTGGTGACGGTCTCTTCTGACTGCGTTAAACAGCCTGTGCCAGGGCAACTTCAGTGAAGAAATAAATTCCAGGGGTCAAAGTTCTCGAGATGGCTCCAAGTAGCTACTGAGTTGTAGATTTTACTTACCACTCGTAGGGTTCTGGGTTATTTATCAATTGGGATAGTACAGAGAAGATATAATATATCACTAATATATAACTAAGGTTATTCAAACATTTATTCAGGTAGGGTTACAGTTATTAATAACCAACACCAACGGGACGTAAGCGGGGAATACTAGCGGAAGCGTTCTTAACTATTAAGCCGGGGAATTAGGCTAAGTCTTAAAAAGAAACTACGAACACCAAAGCGTGCAAAGCGGGTATTTGTACGGCGGGTAATAAGCTCCGGTCGGGAAAACACTAGCAAGATTGGTAAAGCAACAAGCAAATCTAATGCATAAATCTCATTCAGTTTTCTCAACTAATATACGCCTTGTCACAAGCCAGTCCTAAAATATCTACTGCCGAGAGAGAGAACAAAGAGTGTTGCTTCGCAATCCTCAACTTCAGACAATATTAATTACTATACCGACGGAAAAAAAAAACCGGCAGCCTGTTGACGTTGCCGGGACGTACCCTTCACTTACTTCAGACAGATCCCCATGGTAGTCGCGCTAGAAATTCTGCCCTTTTCAGATCCGACAGTTCGTCCGCCCGTTTCGTCAGACTGCAAGTTCTCAATTCGCGGAAATGGTTTAACCAACCTACCGTCTGTTGACGTTGCTGGGACGTACCCTTCACTTACTTCAGACAGAACCCCAGGGTAGTCGCGCTAGAAATTCTGCCCTTTTCAGATCCGAAAGTTCGCCCGCCCGTTTCGTCAGACTGCAAGTTCCCAATTCGCGGAAATGGTGTAACCAACCTACCGTCTGTTGACGTTGCTGGGACGTACCCTTCACTTACTTCAGACAGAAACCCAGGGTAGTCGCGCTAGAAATTCTGCCCTTTTCAGATCCGAAAGTTCGCCCGCCCGTTTCGTCAGACAGTGATCTTCGCACCACTATAAATGATATAATAGAAATTATCACCTAATCAGTTGTCAGGACTTCCCGCCCTTTCACCTTTAATGACTGTACCCCAGGGTAGTCGCGCTAGAAATACAGCCACCTCCAGCGATTAGACGTTGGTTCCCGAAAACCTGAACTGGTGTTAACTTCACCTTTAAATTTATTCATTCAACCGAAACACGATCGGTCATCACGATACAATACCTTTGTTTCATCTCTCTTTAATAATGAAAAACCAATACTTTAAACTCAATTGAGGAAACGGTGAGATTCTCGGTTTTAAGTGGACTTGTAATTACCTGACTATTACTTCGGTTTTGTTAGTTTTACGGTTAAGCTTCGGTTTCTCAAATTTTGTCTTGTTCGGTAAGACTGTCTAAACTCGACTCTCTTCCGCAGCCACCGACTGGCTTTTATATGCTCCCAGCTAGTGGACATTCTGCTCCGGTATATCCTCGCCGGCGAGGAATTGGTGAAAACCTGCTTTTTTACCTATGACGCTTGTTTCGTTATCTGACAATGACACGGTTTTACTACGATTTGAATGGAATCCACTGTACACGATTTATGAATTAAACGAAAACAAATATGACTTTTAAAATGCAAATGGTTACACCGGATAATACTTTTATTGATTACCTTATGACGATTTATCTATGCGGAACTTTTGGATTCTACCTCTATAAACGCATTTATGATGATTTAGAATATTCAATTACTTCGAATTATAAGTAATATGCATATGCCTCAATCGACAATCTATAACATTGATGTAGAATTTAGGAACTTCGTTACACCCTTGAGGTACCTTATTTTTATTTTACAAACAAAAAAATTACCATTATCTAATCATGGTCTACAATATATCCTTTACACACTTTGTTCTTAGTTAATGGTGATACATATTATTATTATACTGTAGGATTTGCGCATACTTTCTAGTTTTAAGGCTTTTTGCCTGAAATGATTTTTATTCACTTACTTATATATATATATATATATATATATATATATATATATATATATATATATATATATATATATATATATATCTATATATATATATATATATATATATAGCATATTGTTACGTCGATAAAGAGAAGTATCCGGAGCACTGAACATAGTAGGGCATCCTGTGATAATTAGAACGGAGATTCAGTGTTCCGGAATGAAAAAGGGAGTTTGACGTTAATAATTAAAAGAGGTTTTTCGAAAATATTTGATACTGGTGTATTGTAATAATTGAATTAAGAATCAATAAAGAAGGTTACATTAGTAAAAGTGTTACATTGGTGACAGCGGTGGGATACAAAAAGTATTTGTTCTGATGAGTTTATGGTAAATACTAGATCCACCGTATATGACACAGACATGAATACTTCTGGACCCCCAGCATAGTTTTTGAGGATGGAAGAGGAGAAGGAAAGACGCCGACAGGAGGATGAACGACGTAGGAAGGAGGAAGAAGAGGAGGAGGAACGATGCAGGGAGGAAGAAGAAGAGGAGAAGGAACGACATAAGAAGGAGGAAGAAGAGGAGAAGGAACGACATAAGAAGGAGGAAGAAGAGGAGAAGGAACGACGTAGGAAGGAGGAAGAAGAGGAGAAGGAACGATGTAGGAAGGAAGGAAAAGAGGAGAAGGAACGACGTAGGGAGGAGAAGCGTAGGCGAGCAGATGTAGAAATTATGAATGGTCTAACACAAATTCAGGGAACATTAAAGCTAGAGGTAGGACAACTTAATATTAGAGTAGATCACTTAGAACAACAACAAGAAAATTAAAAAACCAATTTTGTACAAAAGGTTGTAGAGTTAGAAAACCAAATTAGAACTGAAATAGTCAATTTAGAAAGGAAAATTCAAACCCAAGCTTCAGTAACTAATATTGAAGTAGAGGGTACGACCTCGTCTACTTATATAACCGAACCAGGCCTCATTCAAAGTACAGTTTCTCGAAGCCAAACTAATAAGAATCTAAAGCCACCCACGTTTGACTGCCAAATGGCATGGGGAACATATCGACTCCAATTTGAAGCTGCGGCCAGAGTCAATGCCTGGACCCAGACACAGATGGCGGCTTCAATAATAGTGTCGCTTCGCGGGCAGGCAGCAACCGTTTTGCAGTTTCTTCCGCAGGACGCACCCAATTATGCGTCTCTCGTACAAGCTTTAGAGGCAAGGTACGGTCAACAGCACTTAAAACAGGTATTCCAGAGTCAACTAAAAGTTCGCAGTCAAAAATCTAATGAGAGCCTACAGGAATTCGAGGCCGATATAGAAAGATTGTTGTATCTAGCGTATCCCCAGGCACTCAAAGATTTCCTAAAACAAATCGGGACAAAGGCATTCGTTGATGGATTACAGGATGTGAGAATTCAGCAAGCTCTCCGGCTGAAGCACCACAAAATGTTGAATGAAACTCTGATTGCAGCTCAAGAATTTGAAGCAGCAAAAAGTGTATCAAAATCTCTCCGCCCAAGATTGAGAGAAATAAGATTTCAAGAAAATGAAGAAACAACTTCCACTAGCAACTCACAATCTATGCTCTCACAAATCTTGAATATACTTCAAACTGGGCGACGAAATCCCCAAAATGAAAGTAGACGATGTTTCAACTGCGGAAGAATCGGACACCTTCAAAGGACTTGTAAAAGTAGAACCCGTTCGATGAATAGGGAGTCGAGAAATGAAATCAGGAGGTCGCCTAGATCGACATCCCGAAGCCCTTCACAGAGTCCAACACGAAATACCCATGGTAGATATTCATCATTGACAAGTCGGTCCCCCACACCTAACCGACATTCAAACAACAATCAGGGAAACGAATAAAAGTTGACACTACGGGGCGTGCCACCAAGTCTTTCATTCGAACAGGGATTCTGAAGCGAAAACTACAACCTACTGGAAGAAGCTTAGTTCTTGAAACAGCTACAGGACACACTGTTCCTGTTCGAGGAGAAATAACAGCAACCATACAGATTGGTAATACTCTGATGAAACACTTATTTCTGGTAGCTGATATTAAAGATCAATGTATCTTCGGTATGGACATTATGCAGAATAAATTTATCATAGACCTCCAAAATAAAATTTTAGTAATTGGAAATGAAGAAATAATCCTTAATCTGGGAGAAGAAACTTCTCAACTAAAAGTTAAAGTGGACAAAGATACAGAAGTTCCTGAAAATTCTGAAGGAATCGTCTTCGCAACACTTAGTCAAAAACCAAAAGAGCTACATTTGGGTATTGTGGAAAGTCAGGAACTGTTGAATGAAGGAATTCTGGTAGCTCGATGTCTCGTCAATATAGATCAACTAATTCCAGTTAGAGTTGCTAATTTATCGAAGAAACCTTTTAAATTGAAGAAAGAACAAAATATAGGGGTTTGCACTCCAGTGAAAAGCATAATTAAGTTCGAAAATAGTTTAAAAGAGAAAACAGCCACAAGCAATACAGTTGACAACAGCCTCATCAAACAATTAGTTAAAAATTATGACCACTTAACATCTGAAGAATTAGGAAAAATTAACGACTTTATCAATGACAACTGCGACATTTTTGAGACAGGAAAATCTACAGGACGTACCGGTCTAGTGAAGCATCGAATTTATACAGGGGATGCAACAACAATTCGTCAAATGCCAATTAGACTATTATTTGTCAAACAGAAAGAAGTAGAAAGTATGAGACAAGACATGACGGATGCGAATATTATTGAAGAAGCTTCTGGTCCCTGGTGTTCACCCGTGGTCCTGGTAACTGAGAAGGATGGATCCACTCGCCTCTGTGTAGTCTATCGGAGATTAAATGAGGTTACACTAAAGGATACCTATACACTGCCAAGAATAGACGATACGCTAAATACTCTATCAGGTGCGAAATGGTTTTCCACCCTAGAGTGGATACTGGCAAGTAGAAGTACACCCTGATGACCGAGACAAAACAGCTTTTTGCTTCTGGTAGCGGTCTCTACCGGTTCCAAGTCCTCCCATTCGGCCTCTGTAATGCTCCAGCCACGTTTGAGCGACTTATGGAGATGATTTTGAGAGGACTAACCTGGAAGACCTGTCTGGTACATCTTGACGATATAATGATCATGTCGAAAACTTTTGATGAGCATTTGAAAAATTTAAGTGAAGTATTTGACAGGTTAAGGAATGCCAATTTAAAGCTGAATCACAACAAATGTTCACTGTTTCAAACGGAGGTCTATTATTTGGGAAATATGGTTTCTGTAGGAGGAATTGAAACTGATCCAGAGAAAATTGTAGCTATTAAAGATTGGCCTAAACCAACAGACAAAAAGAAATTAGGAGTTTTCTAGGACTTTGTTCATATTACCGAAAATTTGTCAAGGACTTTGGTCGAATTGCTAAACCCCTTCATCGATTAACTGAAAACAACATTGAATTTGACTGGACTCCTGATTGTCAAAATGCCTTTGTAGAGTTGAAAAATCGATTAACCACAGCATCTATTTTAGCCTACCCACAGGAGGAGGGAAGATTCATTTTGGATTGTGACGCATCCCAACACGGCATAGGCGCCGTGTTATCTCAAGAGCAAGAAGGCGAGGAAAAAGTGATTGCGTATTTTAGTAAAACCATGGCAAAGGCAGAGAAAAATTATTGCGTCACTAGAAAAGAACTTTTGGCTATTATCAAAGCCCTTGAACATTTCCATACTTTTCTTCATAATAGAAATTTTATCATTAGAAGTGACCATAGTGCTTTACAGTGGTTAATGAATTTTAAAAAGCCTGAAGGACAAGTTGCTAGATGGATAGAGAGACTACTGCAATACAACTTTGTAATAGTATACCGAAAAGGACGTCTCCATAACAATGCAGATATACTTTCTAGACGACCCTGCTTAGAACGTCAATGCCAGTACTGTGGAAGGCTTGAAGAAAAGGAGAATCCAGCCGAAGAAGTTAGTCTCCAGTTAACCAGAATCAAGCCAGAAAGTGATGATAATCAGAATCCCCTTGAAATACTTAGAAAAAGTCAAAAGAAAGACAATGACTTGAAAGTTATACGAGAATGACTTAAAAATGGAGTCAGACCTACTTGGCAAGAGGTAGCCAAATATGGTGGAAGCATAAAAGGGTACTGGGCTCAATGGGATTCCCTGTATCTTCACGATGGCCTATTGTATCGAAGATGGGAGAGCCCCGATGGAATACACATAGTTCACCAATTGGTAGTGCCACGATCACACATCAAAAGTGTTTTGGAAGAACTTCATAGTAGCTACTCAGGAGGACATTTTGGTACTAAAAGAACACTGGCACGAGTTCGGGAAAGATATTATTGAGTCAACTGTCGACGGGACGTACAAGATTGGTGCAAGAAATGTGACCTGCGTAATAGTAGAAAAGGTCCTAGGACAAGAAGCCGAGGTAAAATGGCACAGTATCTCTCCGGAGAACCCTTTGAACGACTTGCAATTGATATTCTCGGTCCACTTCCTTTGACAGATAGAGGAAACAAATACCTGATGATTGTAATAGATTATTTCCGTAACTAACGTTATTGCGAGGCACGGAGTTCCTCTGGAATTACATTCTGAATAAGGACGAAATTTTGAATCTGAATTATGGCAGGATTTGATGAAAACATTAGGCATAAAGAAAACACGTACTACGCCTCTCCACCCACAGTCCGACTGAAAACCAAAATGACTGGGACACTTTAATCTCTCTATTTCTGCTAGCCTATAGAAGTTCCGAACACGAATCAACCGGCTATACTTCATCTATTATGGTCACTGGTAGAGAAATGAAGCTTCCACACGATCTTCTTTTTGGAAGTCTGTCTCCTGGTGAAGAAGCGAAAGAACGCACACCTCCGATATACATAGAAAGCTTGAAAGAAAAATTAGAAAAAGTCTACAATTTTGCTCGTGAACGTTTGAAACTCAATAGCGATAAAGTGAAGGCTAGACTCGACATGCATGCTACAAACATAAACTTCTCGAAAGGTGATCCCGTATGGTTATTCAATCCCAAACGTAGAAAAGAGCTATGCCAGAAACTACAACGAAACTGGGAAGGCCCCTACACCGTTCTCAAGAAAATCAACGACCTAATCTACCGCATCCAATTGTCAGCAAGGAGTAAGCCCAAGGTGGTCCATATTGAGAGGTTAGCCTCTTACCGTGGACCCGATCTACCCTGTTGGCTTTAGCTGGACCCCAGCAGTCAAGTTATTCGGGACGAATAACTAGAGAGGAGGGAGCAATGTTACGTCGATAAAGAAAAGTATCCGGAGCACTGAACATAGTAGGGCATCCTGTGATAATTAGAACGGAGGTTCAGTGTTCCGGAATGAAAAAGGGAGTTGATTGACGTTAATAATTGAAAGAGGTTTCTCGAAAATATTTGATACTGGTGTATTGTAATAATTGAATTGAGAATCAATAAAGAAGGTCACATTAGTAAAAGTGTTACAATATGTTATTTTTGTACCATCTTTAGATCCTCCATTATCTACTACATTATTCATTATTAATTGTTGAAACGTCTGGTATAACATTTATTTTCAATCCTATTTTGGTACCGGCGGATTTTATTTCCATTTTTTCTTTCTCTTCAAAGCGCTCATAAACTCCTTATCCTTGGAATTCTTCATTATGCCTATCTCACCAATAATGAAATTTTACACAAATTGACTACATTTCTCAACAATGCCCTTAGGTATAATGCCGATCGAAAGTGTAGTTTCATGTGAACAAAAAAATCATTTGTAACTCATATTACTGCTGTCATACTTTTCCGCAACGTACCTAAGTCATATGCGGATCAAAGCTGCAGACTTACGTATGTTACAATTTATCTCCTACATTCCATTTTGTTCCTCCTATGACATCTATATGTGTAATTGATTCAGCCTAGCAATATATTTCAATTGTTCCGTGACGTCCTGGGTGATCATTCCTATAGTCACTGGATTACCCTTGAAATATCGAATGAACTATTCGCCCGCAATTATTTCGCTGATTCAAATTTTTGGTACTATGTTTACTATAATATGAATGAAATATAATTTGTTGCAATTCTTTATACTATTGTTATAATTAAATGAAGTTATTTCATTGTACCCAAATCGCATTTCTAAATAATATGTAACCATTATTCTAAACCTATTTTGATTCAATTTTAAAATTGTTTGCTGTCATATTTATGACCATGATAATACTTGTAAAAAAAGTTTTTATAACCTCGTCAGATTTCCCAACTTCAAAAATAAAATAATCTAACTTTATTGCCCTATCCTTATAACCATATTCAAAAAAATTCTGCATATCAGATGTTCTTGGTGTGATATCTGTGTTGTTTTCCTTCATATCATTTTCACTATCTTCCTGTATGTTTTGGTTAATTGTAGGGATGCTAGGAGCACTTTGTTGTCTTGCAACCAGTTCAAAATTAAATTCCTGATTCTTGTTTTCGCTAATTAGTTGTTCAGCTTTGTAAACGTCATCCCCAATGGATAATTCCGTACCTTTTATGTGACACCTTAGCTTATTTTCACGAGCTTGCTTCAGATGTTCTCATAAGATTCCTGGTTGCTTCAGTTGTTCCAGAGATAAATCGTGACTCATATAAATATTTTTGTATTTCTGAGTTTCTGGCAGTTTTTTAATACCTCCAAATTAAGTAAGTGTGATATAAATTCAACAACAGTTCTTGAAGTGCCCTTTCTACTTTTCAATTTATATGTATACTATTAATTCGTTGTTCGCTTATTTCTAGCTGTCTCTTGTGAGTTTAATAAAGTTAATTTCATCATTTGCATCATATCCAAAAATTACAATGTTATTTTTACGTTTGGTCAATTCAAGAGATTGTACTTTTTTCTCAGAATTTCAATTTCTGTGTGCTGTTTTCTCATCCAAGTAGGTTTTTATATCATTTAAGGTAGCTTGCATTATAAGTTTACGTTTCTTGCAGTGATAATTTGATCAATCAGTAACAGCCGTTTCAGATTTTATGCGCATAGTTGTAGGATTATAACGTTGTATTACTTCATAATGTACTTGTTCTATTACTTACATAGTACAATTAGTACTTTGTATAATTTCACATTAACATTATTCCAAGATATTATTCTTTGCACATGTCTTTTTCAACACGTAGTGTTCCGTATTAACTCTTATTTTTACGTCTTAATCGGAGCACAATTTATCATGATCATAAGTTCCGATAGTTCTGACTGTTCTGTGTGTGAATCTTATTAATTACCTTTTATGTTTATTTAGTTCCAAATTATCTCTCGTGAACCAATTTTCCAAATTATCTGGATTGTTGTTTGTAGAAGTCTCTATTTCAGAGTAGGGATCTTCTCCATTGACAGAAGATATGTTATCTGAAATTGTAACGATAAACTCGTTCAAGCATGCGGTTAATCATTTGTGTAAATAATTCACAAAAGAGGTCTCAGGATTGATCCTTGTGGGCTTACTTTTTTATTCGTATTCTATTACACATTGACTTCTATTAGTTGGATACAATTTGATCAGATTCATCCCTGTATCTCTTATACCGATTTGTTTAGGGTTTTATCCTCCACACTACTTTGATTATGGGATAAAATATTGTTACATTCTGTAAAATTTAATAATCCAGAATATATGATTTTTTCGAAGATTTTACTCATGTTTGATACCAACTAGATAGGCCGTCAGTTTGAATGTTAATTTTTTTCTCCTTTTTGTCTTGACATTCTTAATTCAGATATAGATATATACCTATGTGGTAGAAGTTGCACCAACATTTCTATGCCACCCCAAAACTGACCCGCAGAGAAATTATTACAAATAAATAACATTTGATTACAGTAAAAAAAACATTTATTACACCTCCAGGGCCCAAAATACTAGCCTGTGGTCCAGGTTCCACCTGAAGTTACACCACATCGGTCCAACAAGCATTAATTCCGCAGAGAAATTATTACAAATAAATTACATTTGATTACAGTAAAAAAACATTCATTACACCTCCCGGGCCCAAAATACTAGCCTGTGGTCCAGGTTCCACCTGAAGCTACACCACATCGGTCCAACAAGCAATAAATCCGCAGAGAAATTATTACAAATAAATTACATTTGATTGCAGTAAAAAAACATTCTTTACACATCCCGGGCCCAAAATACTAGCCTGTGGGCCAGGTTCCACCTGAAACTACACCACATCGGTCCAAAAACCATTAAATCCGCAAAGAAATTATTACAAATAAATAAAATTTGATAACAATAGAAAAAAAAAACATTTATCACACCTCCCGGGCCCAAAATACTAGCCTGTGGGCCAGGTTCCACCTGAAGCTACACCACATCGGTCCAACAAGCATTAAATCCGCAGAGAAATTATTACGAATGAATGACATCTGATTATAATGGAAAAAAAACATTTATCACACCTCCCGGGCCCAAAATACTAGCCTGTGGGCCAGTTTCCACCTGAAGCTACACCATATCGGTCACACAAGCATTAAGTCCGCAGAGAAATTATTACGAATGAATGACATCTGATTACAATGGAAAAAAAACATTTATCACACCTCCCGGGCCCAAAATACTAGCCTGTGGGCCAGGTTCCACCTGAAACTACACCACATCGGTCCAAAAACCATTAAACCCGCAGAGAAATTATTGCAAATGAATTACATTTGATTACAGTGAAAAATACATTTATCACACCTCCCGGGCCCAAAATACTAGCCTGTGGGCCAGGTTCCACCTGAAGCTAAACCATATCGGTCCAACAAGCATTAAATCCGCAGAGAAATTATTACAAATAAATTAAATTTGATTACAGTAACAAAACATTCATTACACCTCCCGGGCCCAAAATACTAGCCTGTGGGCCAGGTTCCAAATGAAACTACACCACATCGGTTAAAAAACCACTGAATCCGCAGAGAAATTATTACAAATAAATTACATTTGATTACAGTGAAAAAAACATTTATTATATCTCCCGGGCCCAAAGTACTATCCTGTGGGCCAGGTTCCACCTGAAGCTACACCATATCGGTCACACAAGCATAAACTTCGCAGAGAAATTATTACAAATGAATTACATTTGATTACAGTAAAAAACATTTATTACACCTCCCGGGCACAAAATACTAGCCTGTGGGCCAGGTTCCACCTGAAACTACACCACATCGGTCCAAAAACAATTAAATCCGCAGAGAAATTATCACAAATAAATTACATTTGTTTACAGTAAAAAAAAACATTTATTAGACTTCCCGGGTCCAAAGTACTAGCCTGTGGGCCAGGTCCCACCTGAAGCTAAACCATATCTGTCCAACAAGCATTAAATCCGCAGAGAAATTATTACAAATAAATTACATTTGATTACAGTGAAAAAAACATTTATTACACCTCCCGGGCCCAAAGTACTAGCCTGTGGGCCAGGTTCCACCTGAAGCTACACCATGTCGGTCACACAAGCATTAAGTCCGCAGAGAAATTATTACAGATAAATTAAATTGATTACAGCAAAAAAAAATTATAACACCTCCCGGGCTCAAAATACTAGCCTGTGGGCCAGGTTTCAACTGAAACTACACCACATCGGTCCAAAAACCATTAAATATGCAGAGAAATTATTACAAATAAATTACATTTGATTACAATAAAAAAAACATTTATTATACCTCCCGGGCCCTAAATACTAGCCTGTGGGCCAGGTTCCACCTGGAGCTACACCGCTCAAATATATATAAATATTAGAGCTGGAATAGATTTGTAATAAACTCCTCCGTCTATTCGCGTTGGATTCAATACTTTTTAAACGGACCTGTATATATATATCCTTATTATATACATATTTTCTTTGTTATAAACACGGAGTATGTTTCAATGGAGATTACAGCGGCAAATTATGTCGCGGCAGGGAGGGATGTGTATTAAGGTAGAGGGGAATGCTGACACGTTCCTGCTCGTATGCGTTAGCTTGTCGAATATAGAGGTTCCGCAAATGATGTGGAATACCAACTACAAGGTAATTTTGATTGATATTTATTTTATCAACCTGATGCTCGACATTCACAGAAATCTTTTATGCTTATACTGAAAAAGAGCAAAACGGTGGCGATCAAAGTGGAAAATGCTCAGTGGACAGCTTGTTATTCATTACCTATCTCTTTTAAATTCGTGCTGACTTCGTCTGTACTTCTGTCTGACCATACTCGAATGTTTTGCACTTCCGCGCCCCTGCTCTGCGGCTCGAGGACCGTAACCCACGCAATACTTTCAATAGCTTCCCCCACTCTTATCAAGGTCGGTACGCCAATGAGCTTCGGACCAAAATGATGCAAATATGTCTAACCTTTCTAATGATGTTAACAAAGATATACCTTAATGTGAAAATTTCTGGAGAAATTTGGAATTATAATATTAAATTTCCAATTGCGCCCCCTAGCGATAAAATTCAGAACTTAAAAATGATTTCCAGGATTTTCTCATGTCATTTTCTTTAATCACACATTTTTTTCCACATTCCTATTTCCAGTAGTTTCTGAGATATGGCCGAGAGCCGCCCTTAAAAAATCACGCTGTATACAGGGTGTTTCAGTTTTTCGTTCATAACTCCGGTAAACTATAGAACTTCTGAAAATAATAGGAGTCCTCCATATAACATTTTTCTCTAAATCACTTCCTTTCCGAAATACAGGGTGTCGAAGTTTTGAAAAATTATTACATTTTCTTCATTATCTTCTAAACAACTGAAGATTTTTGGTTCAAACTAGGTGAACTTTAGTTTTTAGTTATTTTGGTGACAAAATGTACTTGAGACAAATACAGTAGCGTAATTATAGGGTTTTGTACCCATTCAAACCACTTAAACTTCTACGCCAATGGTCGGAAATTATTGTTGTATACAAATTTGAAAATTTTGATTCATTTTCTATAAAAAAGTATTCTTGATAAATTTTCCTTAGAGGCTTCCTATTCGAGCTATTTTGATTTTTCTATTCGGGGTTATCTCATGGAATTTTTTTAACGTCTATTTAAAAAGTAAAATACTATTTAAATGGCTATTTATTGGGAACGATGAACAATTATTCATAATGAATGCTCCAAAAGATCCATTCAATTCAACGCAACGGCGACATCGATTTCTCAACGGTGCAAGATCTAGGAATTTCCAAGAAAAATTCAGTGTCAATGTCTGGCTTGACATTCACAAAAACAATATATTTGGCCCATACATTTTAACAGACATACTAACGCCCGCTGCATTTTTCGAATTTTCGGAAACTAACCACGAAGACATGTGGGAGGAAACACCATTCAATGAGAGAACAAATGCATGGATACAATTGGAAGATTGCCGTGCCCATTTTGGAAGACAAGCACGAGAATGGCTAAACAGGGAGTAAATGATCATTCGTTATGAATTATTTTTTTTCGTTACCAATAAATAGGTATTTAAATTTTTTTACTTTTTAAATAGTCCTTCAAAAAAATTCCGTGAGATAACACTGATTATAAAAATCAGAATAGCTCGAATAGGAAGCCTCTAACGAAAATTTATCAAGATTACTTTTTTATAGAAAATGAATCAAAATTTTCAAATTTGTATAGAACAATAATTTCCGACCATTGGCGTAGAAGTTTAAGGGGTTTGAATGGGTACAAAACCTCATAACTACGCTACTGTATTTGTTTCAAGAACATTTTGTCACCAAAATTACTAAAAACTAAAGTTCACCTAGTTCCAACCAAAAATCTTCAGTTGTTTAGAAGATAATGAAGGAAATGTAATAATTTTTCAAAATTGCAACACCCTGTATCTCTGAAAGGAAGTGATTTAGAGAAAAATGTTATATGGAAGACCCTTATTATTTTCAGAAGTTCTATCGTTTGCCGAAGTCATGAACGAAAAAACTGAAACACCCTGTATACAGCGTGATCTTTTAAGGGCGGCTCTCGGCCATATCTCAGAAACTACTGAGAACAGGAATGTGGAAAAAAAACGTATGATTAAAGTGGCCATGAGAAAATGCTGGAAATTATTTTTAAGTTCTGAATTTTTCCGCTGGGGGCGCAATTGAAAATTTAATATTAAAATTCGAAATTTCTCCGGAAATTTTCACATTAAGGTATATCTTTGTTAACATCATTAGAAAGGTTAGACATATTTGCATCATTTTGGTTCGAAGCTCATTGGCGTACCGACCTTGATAAGAGTGGGGGAAGCTATTGAAAGTATTGCGTGGGTTACGGTCCTCGAGCCGCAGAGCAGGGGCTCGGAAGTGCAAAACATTCGAGTATGGTCAGACAGAAGAACAGACGAAGTCAGTTCGAATATAAAAGAGATGATGAATAACAAGCTATCCACTAAGCATTTTCCACTTTGGTTGCAATCGTTTTGCTCTTTTTCAGTATGAGCATAGAAGATTTCTGTGATTGTCGAGCATTGATAAAATAAATATCAATCAAAATTACCTTGTGGTTGGTATGCCACATCATTTGCGGAATCGCTATATTCGACAAGCTAACGCATACAAGCAGGAACGTGTCAGAACTCCCCTCTACCTTCATACACATCCCTCCCTGCCGCGGCATAATTTACCGCTGTAATCTCCATTGAAACATACTCCGTGTTTATAACAAAGAAAATATGTATATAATAAGGATATATATTATATATATATATAAATATATTTGTAAGTTTCCTTGGTATATTGGTTCGTATATATAGTGAAAATGAAATAAAAATTCTGTTTGACGTTTCGACAATGTTTATTGTCTTTATCAAAATGTGAATTAGTGTTTCCATGTAATTCAGAAAAGAATAGATGATTTCGATCAATGAAATGCGTCTGCAGCCGACTTGTGTTTTAGGATCCAATTAAAACTGCAGAAAACATTGGATCGGTTGTGTGTGAAAGAGTAATGTATGACTAATTACAATTTGAAATGGATTGAGTTTGATTAAATACAAGATATTTTGAGATTGTACAATTATAAATATCTATGATTATTGTATGAATTAGTTATTCTATGATAAATAACACTTCCGATCTATCATAATCAATTATTCAAGTTTAAGATAATTCTATGGAATTTAACCTCAAAATTGTTACTCATTAATGTCATAATTAAATAATACTTTATCTTTTTTAGGTTGAATTTTAAATAGACAAGTGGAAAGTGGCACTTCAAACTAATAAATACTTGTTAATTTTGAATTAGATTATTATAAAGTTTCGAAAGATTGGAATCTATTTTGTCATTTACACAATTGTTCTTTTTAATTTGAATAGATTCCAACATCAAACGTTTGTTGTCGTTTGTTTCAATATTTAAAATTTTTGTATTGTTGTAGTCGAATGTATGGTTAGTGTCTTTTACATGTTTATTGAGCGCAGTTGATGAATTTTTGGTATATTTGTGACCATTCAACCTTTTTTCGAGGTATTGTGAAGATTGGCCAATGTATACCTTTTCGCAATCTTTGCAAGGGATGGAATAAACAGTATGGGTTATTTTTTTGAAAGGTACGCTGCTTTTCAATTTTGTGAAGAGACTTTTCTGATTTAAATAATTCTTATGACATATATGTAGGTCATAAGGTTTCGCTATATTACAAATTTTTTCTCAGAGACCATTAATATATGGTAGTGATATGTGATGCCTATTATTTGATTTCTCATTATTGTTATTGATTTCACCAGATGAGTTATAACGTTTATGAATTTTGTCTTTAGTTATCGAATTTACTAGATCAATGGGATAACCATTTCTTATTAAAGTTTCTTTTGTTTTTGTAATAGATATACTTCTGAGTTCAGGAGAACTTAGTCGAATAGCTCTATCTATCATATTTATGATAACATTTTTCTTATATTTTTTAGGTATATTAGAATTGAAATAAGTATACCTTCCTGACCAAGTAGGTTTGGTATACCATTTTGTTAGAATTTTGTTATCATTTGATTTTCTCACTAAAGTTAAATCTAAAAAATTTATTTCATTATTATTTTCTAATTCGATCGTGAACTGTAACTTATGGTGAAAGGAATTGAAAGAATTCAAAAATTCATTACATTTGTTTTCAGGGATTGCAGCAATACAATCATCAACATATCTTTTGAAGAAGGCTATATTATAATTTAGTTGAGATACTACTTCTTCTTCAAGGAATTCCATTACTATTTGGGCTATGATACTTGATATTGGAGAGCCCATTGCACAACCATCTAATTGTTCATAACAATCATCTTTATATTGTAAAAAATTAGCTGTGAATTTTTATTCTATAGCTGTTAAGAACTCATTCATAGGTAAATTTGTATATAGTTTCATTTCATCCCATTTATTTTGAATCATTTGTTTAGCTTATTCTAGAGGGATATTTGTATATAAAGATGTGACATCTAGTGATACTAAGATATAGTTTTTTAGTATCGTAATTTTGTTAATGAATTCCTTGAAATCCCAAGAATCTTTGATGTAAAACTCATTTTTGTAAGTTATGTTTTTTAGTATGTTGGATAAGTATTTAGCCATTTCATAAAAAGGTGATTGAATGCTGCATACTACAGGTCGCATTGGTATATTAGGTTCATGAATTTTGGGTGAACCATATATTTTTGGAGGATGAGCATTATGTATCGTTAATTGTCTATGAATGTATTTTGGAATATATTTCTTTTCAAACCATTTTTTCACTAAGTTATTATTTTTAGTCTCGTAAATGTTAGTTGGATTATTATTTAGTTTTTTATTAACTTCAGGATCATTCAACATTGTAGACATTTTATCCTCATATTCATTTGTGTCCATGATAAGAGTTTTATTACCTTTATCTGCTTTTAAGATAGTGATTTGTGGGTTAGATTTGATGAATTGTTCGGTTTCTTTGAAATTTTTGATCGATTTGTTATTTTTATTATTAAATTTATTATTTGTATCAACACAATAACGAATTTCAAACAAACAGTTAAAAATAATAAATTTAATAATAAAAATAACAAATCAATCAAAAATTTCAAAGAAACCAAACAATTCATCATGTACACAATTGTATATGAGGATAAAATGTCTACAATGTTGAATGATCCTGAAGTATATAAAAAACTAAATAATAATCCAACTAACATTTACCAAACTAAAAATAATAACTTAGTAAAAAAATGGTTTGAAAAGAAATATATTTCAAAATACATTCATAGACAATTAACGATACATAATGCTCATCTTCCAAAAATATTTGGTTTACCCAAAATTCATAAACCTAATATACCAATGCGACCTGTAGTATGCAGCATTCAATCACCTTTTTATGAAATGGCTAAATACTTATCCAACATACTAAAAAACATAACTTACAAAAATGAGTTTTACATCAAAGATTCTTGGGATTTCAATAAATTCATTAACAAAATTACGATACCAAAAAACTATATATTAGTATCACTAGATGTCACATCTTTATATACAAATATCCCTCTAGAATTAGCTAAACAAATAATTCAAAATAAATGGGATGAAATAAAACTATATACAAATTTACCTATGAATGAGTTCTTAACAGCTATAGAATATACATTCACAGCAAATTTTTTACAATATAAAGATGATTGTTATAAACAATTAGATGGTTGTGCAATGGGCTCTCCAATATCAAGTATCATAGCCCAAATAGTAATGGAATTCCTTGAAGAAGAAGTAGTATCTCAACTAAATTATAATATAGCCTTCTTCAAAAGATATGTTGATGATTGTATTGCTGCAATCCCTGAAAACAAATGTAATGAATTTTTGAATTCTTTCAATTCCTTTCACCATAAGTTACAGTTCACGATCGAATTAGGAAATAAAAATGAAATAAATTTTTTAGATTTAACTTTAGTGAGAAAATCAAATGATAACAAAATTCTAACAAAATGGTATACCAAACCTACTTGGTCAGGAAGGTATACTAATTTCAATTCTAATATACCTAAAAAATATAAGAAAAATGTTATCATAAATATGATAGATAGAGCTATTCGACTAAGTTCTCCTGAACTCAGAAGTATATCTATTACAAAAACAAAAGAAACTTTAATAAGAAATGGTTATCCCATTGATATAGTAAATTCGATAACTAAAGACAAAATTCATAAATTTTATAACTCATCTGGTGAAATCAATACCAATAATGAGAAATCAAATAATAAGCATTACATATCACTACCATATATTGATGGTCTGTCAGAAAAAATTTGTAATATAGTGAAACCTTATGACCTACATATATGTCATAAGAGTTATTTAAATCAGAAAAGTCTCTTCACAAAATTAAAAAGGAGCGTACCTTCCAAAAACATAACCCATACTGTTTATTCCATCCCTTGCAAAGATTGCGAAAAGGTATACATTGGCCAATCTTCACAATACCTCGAAAAAAGGTTGAATGGTCACAAATATACCAAAAATTCATCAACTGCGCTCAATAAACATGTAAAAGACAATAACCATACATTCGACTACAACAATACAAAAATTTCAAATATTGAAACAAACGACAACAAACGTTTGATATTGGAATCTATTCAAATTAAAAAGAACAATTGTGTAAATGACAAAATAGATTCCAATCTTTCGAAACTTTATAATAATCTAATTCAAACTTAACAAAATTTTATTAGTTTGAAGTGCCACTTTCCACTTGTCTATTTAAAATTCAACCTAGAAAAAAAAAGTATTATTTAACTATGACATTAATGAGTAACAATTTTGAGGTTAAATTCCATAGAATTATCTTAAACTTGAATAGTTGATTATGATAGATCGGAAGTGTTATTTATCATAGAATAACTAATTCATACAATAATCATAGATATTTATAATTGTACAATCTTAAAATATCTTGTATTTAATCAAATTCAATCCATTTCAAATCGTAATTAGCCATACATTACTCTTTCACACACAACCGATCCAATGTTTTCTGCAGGTCTAATTGGATCTTAAAACACAAAACACAAGTCGGCTGCAGACGCATTCCATTAATCGAAATCATCTATTCTTTTCTAATTACATGGAAACACTAATTCACATTTTGATAAAGACAATAAACATTGTCGAAACGTCAAACAGAATTTTTATTTCATTTTCAGTATATATACGAACCAATATACCAAGAAATCTTACAAATATTACAAATGGTTCAAGAATATCAATAAAAAAAAAAATATATATATATATATATATATATATATATATATATATATATATATATATATATATATATATACATATATATATATATATATATATATATATACATATATATATATATATATATATATATATATATATATATATATATATATATATATATATATACAGGTCCGTTTAAAAAGCATTGAATTCACCGCGAATAGACAGAGGAGTTTATTACAAATTTATTCCAGCTCTAATATTTATATATATATATTTGAGCTGTGATAAATTTGTAATAAACTCCTCAGTCTATTTGCGGTGGATTTAATGCTTTTTGGACCGATGTGGTGTAGCTTCAGGTGGAACCTGGCCCACAGACTAGATTTTTGGGCCCGGGAGGTGTAATACATGTTTTTTCCATTGTAATCAAATGTAATTTATTTGTGATAATTTCTCTGCGTATTTAATGGTTGTTGGACCGATGTGGTTTAGTTTCAGGTGGAACCTGGCCCACAGGCTAGTATTTGGGCCCGGGAGGTGTAATAAATGTTTTCTTACTGTAATCAAATGTAATTTATTTGTGATAATTTCTCTTCGGATTTAATGCTTGTTGGCCCGATATGGTTTAGCTTCAGGTGGAACCTGGCCCACAGCCTAGTACTTTGGGCCCGGGAGTTGTGGTAAATTTTTTTTTTACTGTTATCAAATGTGATATATTTGTTATAATTTCTCTGGGGATTTATTGGTTTTTGGACCGATGTGGTGTTGTTTGCTGGCCCACAGGCTAGTATTTTGGGCCCGGGAGGTGAAATAAATGTTTTTTACTGTAATCAAATGTAGTTTATTCGTAATAATTTCTCTGCGGATTTAATGCTTGTTGGACTGATATGATGTAGCTTCAGGTGGAACCTGCCCACAGGCTAGTACTTTGGGCCCGGGAGGTGTAATAAACGATTTTTCTTCTTTCAATTCCTTTCACCATAAGTTACAGTTCACGATCGAATTAGGATATAAAAATGAAATAAATTTTTTAGATTTAACTTTAGTGAGAAAATCAAATGATAACAAAATTCTAACAAAATGGTATACCAAACCTACTTGGTCAGGAAGGTATACTAATTTCAATTCTAATATACCTAAAAAATATAAGAAAAATGTTATCATAAATATGATAGATAGAGCTATTCGACTAAGTTCTCCTGAACTCAGAAGTATATCTATTACAAAAACAAAAGAAACTTTAATAAGAAATGGTTATCCCATTGATATAGTAAATTCGATAACTAAAGACAAAATTCATAAATTTTATAACTCATCTGGTGAAATCAATACCAATAATGAGAAATCAAATAATAAGCATTACATATCACTACCATATATTGATGGTCTGTCAGAAAAAATTTGTAATATAGTGAAACCTTATGACCTACATATATGTCATAAGAGTTATTTAAATCAGAAAAGTCTCTTCACAAAATTAAAAAGCAGCGTACCTTTCAAAAACATAACCCATACTGTTTATTCCATCCCTTGCAAAGATTGCGAAAAGGTATACATTGGCCAATCTTCACAATACCTCGAAAAAAGGTTGAATGGTCACAAATATACCAAAAATTCATCAACTGCGCTCAATAAACATGTAAAAGACAATAACCATACATTCGACTACAACAATACAAAAATTTCAAATATTGAAACAAACGACAACAAACGTTTGATATTGGAATCTATTCAAATTAAAAAGAACAATTGTGTAAATGACAAAATAGATTCCAATCTTTCGAAACTTTATAATAATCTAATTCAAACTTAACAAAATTTTATTAGTTTGAAGTGCCACTTTCCACTTGTCTATTTAAAATTCAACCTAGAAAAAAAAAGTATTATTTAATTATGACATTAATGAGTAACAATTTTGAGGTTAAATTCCATAGAATTATCTTAAACTTGAATAGTTGATTATGATAGATCGGAAGTGTTATTTATCATAGAATAACTAATTCATACAATAATCATAGATATTTATAATTGTACAATCTTAAAATATCTTGTATTTAATCAAATTCAATCCATTTCAAATCGTAATTAGCCATACATTACTCTTTCACACACAACCGATCCAATGTTTTCTGCAGGTCTAATTGGATCTTAAAACACAAGTCGGCTGCAGACGCATTCCATTAATCGAAATCATCTATTCTTTTCTAAATTACATGGAAACACTAATTCACATTTTGATAAAGACAATAAACATTGTCGAAACGTCAAACAGAATTTTTATTTCATTTTCAGTATATATACGAACCAATATACCAAGAAATCTTACAAATATTACAAATGGTTCAAGAATATCAATAAAAAAAAAAATATATATATATACAGGGTGTCCCAATATTGCTGGGACACAGAGCTACCACGTATTCTAGAGGTCAAAATAAGTCGATTGAGCCCAATTTACCTGTATACCAAAATGTACCGTTTGTCCGTGAGAAGAGTTCAAAGTTTACTAAAAAAAATACATTTTTGTATGTTGTTCCGAAGTGCTTTATACAAATTTAATGAAATTTGGTAAATGTGTATTCTAGATGATTAGCTTACTTTTAGTAATCAAAAAAACCCAAAGAAAATTGTAGAGGGGTTGGAACCACCCTCACCCCTTGGCATTTTTTCCCCCATTTTTGTAGGGGTGGGAATACGGTTTTAAGACTTTTTTATCTGGAAGGCCTACTCATTATCTTCATTTTCTTACTCTTGTAAAAACTCCGTATTTTGCGTAGTTTTCAAGAAAAAAAATGTTTTCGCAAACACTGATAACCGATTTTCGGGTATAGGTTTAATAAAATTGTAATACAAAATTTAGTTGGCCGCGGACACAAAGACAAAACCAAATGTTATGATTTTGACAGGAAACATAGTTTATTGTTAACAGTAAATGTGTCAGTTATTTGTTCTCTTTTGCTTGTTTTTTTATTATTTCTTATTGTCATCACTGTTTTTGTTTAATTGTTATTGCTGTTGTTGCTGTTCCTTTGACGTCCCACAATTATGAATTTTCCTTTTAATGAACAGACCGACATGTTATTAGTTCTTGGATATTGTCAAGGTAACTGCCGCGAAAGTGTTCGCGTGTATCAAGAGAGGTATCCAAACCGGAGAATTCCAAACCATAAAACTTTTGCCCGAATCGAAAGACGTCTTCGAGAAACGGGGAGGTTGACCCCAGTAAGAGTTAACGCTGGAAGACCTCGACAAGCTCGAACACCTATTGCGGAAGAAGCTGTTCTTCAAATGATTGATAACAATCCTAATACCAGTACTAGAAGATTGCAACGAGAAGCTGGAATTCCAAAAAGCACTGTAAGTCGAATCATTAGAGATCAATTAATTCGGCCATTTCACATCCAGCCAGTGCAAGAATTGTTGCCACCTGACTACGAATTACGTTTAAGTTTTTTACAAACTATTCGGGAGCGCAGAGTAGTCGACAACGGATTCCATACTAAGATCTTGTTTACTGATGAGTCTTGTTTTACACGTCGCGGTATGACAAACCTACACAACGATCATGTTTATGCAGATGAAAATCCACATGCCATTAAAAGTAGACATTATCAACGTGAATTTAAAATTAATGTCTGGGTCGGAATTATTGGCGAATTTATAGTCGGACCGTTACGATTACCTGATCGTCTGAATGGCGATAGTTACCTCCGTTTCCTTCAACAAAATTTGCCAGAATTATTAGAAGACTTGCCTCTTAACTTGCGTAGAAATACGTTCTTCATGCATGATGGTGCACCACCTCATTTTGCACGTGCAGTAAGAGAATATCTTGGTGAACAATTTGGTGGCAGGTGGATAGGTAGGGGACAAGAAGCACCCATTCAATGGCCTCCGCGGTCTCCAGATTTAAACCCTTGTGACTTCTTCATCTGGGGAGAATTAAAAAGACAAGTGTACGAGGTTCAAATAAATAACATCGAACAACTGTGGAATAGAATTCAAAATGCTGTAAATGCGCTACGAGAAAATGACGATGTTTTAAGAAGAGTGCATTTAAATTTTTTACGTCGAATTGACCTCTGTATTAATGAAGGTGGAGGTCACATTGAACACTTGTTATAAAAATTATTGTTTGTCTTGTGTAAATGTATTGTGTAATTTGTGTCTAATAATTTTATTAAACCTATACCCGAAAATCGGTTATCAGTGTTTGCGAAAACATTTTTTTTCTTGAAAACTACGCAAAATACGGAGTTTTTACAAGAGTAAGAAAATGAAGATAATGAGTAGGCCTTCCAGATAAAAAAGTCTTAAAACCGTATTCCCACCCCTACAAAAATGGGGGAAAAAATGCCAAGGGGTGAGGGTGGTTCCAACCCCTCTACAATTTTCTTTGGGTTTTTTTGATTACTAAAAGTAAGCTAATCATCTAGAATACACATTTACCAAATTTCATTAAATTTGTATAAAGCACTTCGGAACAACATACAAAAATGTATTTTTTTTAGTAAACTTTGAACTCTTCTCACGGACAAACGGTACATTTTGGTATACAGGTAAATTGGGCTCAATCGACTTATTTTGACCTCTAGAATACGTGGTAGCTCTGTGTCCCAGCAATATTGGGACACCCTGTATATATATATATATATATATATATATACATATATATATATATACATATATATATATATATATATATATATATATATATATATATATATATATATATATATATATATATATATATATACAGGTCCGTTTAAAAAGCATTGAATCCACCGCGAATAGACAGAGGAGTTTATTACAAATTTATTCCAGCTCTAATATTTATATATATATATTTGAGCTGTGATAAATTTGTAATAAACTCCTCAGTCTATTTGCGGTGGATTTAATGCTTTTTGGACCGATGTGGTGTAGCTTCAGGTGGAACCTGGCCCACAGACTAGATTTTTGGGCCCGGGAGGTGTAATACATGTTTTTTCCATTGTAATCAAATGTAATTTATTTGTGATAATTTCTCTGCGTATTTAATGGTTGTTGGACCGATGTGGTTTAGTTTCAGGTGGAACCTGGCCCACAGGCTAGTATTTTGGGCCCGGGAGGTGTAATAAATGTTTTCTTACTGTAATCAAATGTAATTTATTTGTGATAATTTCTCTTCGGATTTAATGCTTGTTGGCCCGATATGGTTTAGCTTCAGGTGGAACCTGGCCCACAGGCTAGTACTTTGGGCCCGGGAGTTGTGGTAAATTTTTTTTTTACTGTTATCAAATGTGATATATTTGTTATAATTTCTCTGGGGATTTAATGGTTTTTGGACCGATGTGGTGTTGTTTGCTGGCCCACAGGCTAGTATTTTGGGCCCGGGAGGTGAAATAAATGTTTTTTACTGTAATCAAATGTAGTTTATTCGTAATAATTTCTCTGCGGATTTAATGCTTGTTGGACTGATATGATGTAGCTTCAGGTGGAACCTGCCCACAGGCTAGTACTTTGGGCCCGGGAGGTGTAATAAATGATTTTTCTACTGTAATCAAATGTTATTTATTTGTTATGATTTCTCTGCGGAATTAATGCTTGTTGGACCTACGTGGTGTAGCTTCAGGTGGAACCTGGACCACAGGCTAGTATTTTAGGCCCGGGAGGTGTAATGAATGTTTTTTTCACTGTAATCAAATGTAATTCATTTGTAATAATTTCTCTGCGGATTCAATGCTTGTTGAACCGATGTGGTGTAGCTTCAGGTGGAACCTGGACCACAGGCTAGTATTTTGGGCCCGGGAGGTGTAATAAATGTTTTTTTTACTGTAATCAAATGTAATAATTTCTCTGCGGTTAGTTTTGGGGTGGGGTACAAATGTTGGTGCAACTTCTACTACATTATATACCTGTACTCAGTGTAAGATTGATAATGTGTTCTGAAGGGCCTTTTGATCGCTTTATGATATATTTATTCTGTTTTATATATATCACCCCAGTGCTGTTTGTGTTATCAAGTAAGTTCATTATACTCCTGATTCATTATCAGTTCGTTAGATGTAAGAAGATGCTATTCTGGTTCTTGGTTTCATCACTCAGCACTGCTGGCTCTATATTACTTATGAGGCATTGATTCAGAAAGAAATTATCTGCGTCATTTGATATAGTTTCAGGATCATTTCATTTTGAAAATTTCATTATTATCATTTTTCCTACCAGTACAACTATAAACAATTTCCCATAATGTTTTTATTTTGAAATCTATTTAAAACTAAAACTTTAGATTGTACTTTAGAAAAATAAATATAATTTGCTGGAGAACTTTTATGAGTATCGTTAGGTATATTTTCACATCTCATCATTTCCCTCGCATTTTTATTTCTGCTATTAGTCAGTGGTTTAGAAGTTTTATTTCTCATGTTGGATGGGATGTTAGTAGATGGATAAAATAGTTGTAGACCACATTTGGATCGAAAGCTTCACGAACCACGTACCAATTATAATGAAGAGGCTCCTGTTGCTGTGTTTAGCACAGTTTTACTATATGGTTCTCTATTTTGTTTATTCCCAGGTATCTGAACGAACTTGATTCGTACAAGATGGTCAGACAAGACACTATATAATACGTTGTCGTGTATTGAAAACAATCATCGAAATCTATGAGGATATTATCTACAATATTGGTGGGGGTTTTTGTAATTCTATTCGGAGAGAAAATTGTTTGTACCGTATTGTAAGTTGTAATTAGATTCATAGATGATGTAGAATCTTTATCATATATTTGGAAATTGATATAGAAGTCTTCACAAAGAATTGTACTGTAGTTCTTATATTTTCTTTCACATTCTTCCAAAATAATGTTTAATTTAGTTGAGAACAGAATTATTTGAGTCGAAAGTGGCCCACAAATAATAACAAATTTGGTTGATCTACTCATAATGGATGAATTTTCCATATAGCCTTCAACATTAAATTGTTTGAGACAGTAAGCTTGCTCAAAGTAGTTAACATAGCTCAGAAATATCCAAGAACTACCATGACCCAATGTTTATCTTAAGTAATTCGATGCTAAATTGTAGTTTTTAATCAATTTATTGTTTATTCGGTCTTGAGTACACCAATGCTCGGTGAAACAAATATAAATTTAAGTATCTGCAGAGTTAGCCAGATATATTTCAATATCAAGAACTTTATTTGTAACAGACGGCACATTTTGGAGAATCAAATTTATTTCTTGAATGTTTCTTTTCTAATCCTCTGTTGATGTTATTGTCGTGAGGATACACCGTTTCATAAAAAGCTGGCCATACATTGCAATCAAATATTATATCTTCAAATGCTTTTGGAATAACTAACTTGAAAGTGGCATATATTTCTGTACGCTTAAAATTCAATTTTTCACAGATCATATTCTGTGGGGCTGATTTAAACAAGATAGTTCAAAATTTCTTGTGTATTTGTTTCTGGACTTACTTGCCATTACCTTGCCGCTTGGAGCTTAGAACCTACGCCACTATACGAAGCAAATCACATATCCTGTTCTTATTGCCGAGTGCAGAATCACAGATGTATGTTGAATATTGAATTTGGTATATCAACTGTTAGAATGACGTGGTTCCAATGACCAATCACCGTTATGTCGCGTTGCGACTTTAAATGTATTCTAGATAGTTAAATGGGTAGAGAATGTCAAATAATTGATAGATATACCCACTCTAACTGGATTCTATTATAGTACTTCAGGAGTAGACTTTCATATCGCTGTTCGTCCATTTTATGAAAAAGTCAGGAGAAGCTCAAAGCCAATATCTTTGTTATTACGGTTTCTATCAAAATTGTTTAAATGAAAATTTGTAGAAAAATATGTATCAAATAAGGTCTAAAGTGCAAAAATATGTAGCTGTCAATTTAGTTGTTACGGATTTTGAAAAATGGACAAACTTGATTTTGAATGTCTACCTTCTGTATTTTGCTGAATTGCTATTGAGAACTAAAGCCTTTCCGCTTTTAACGAATGTTTTCATTCAAGAAACATTGAATATTAGTCAAAAGTACAGAGAATATATATAATTGATAACCAGCTTTCTGCTGCTATATGTGTCACCAACAATGTATTGACCTTCACTAATATGCATAGTCTCATTTAAAACAAATGGCCCACAAATACAATTTTTGACACAATCAAATAACAGTGACAAACATAGTTTTTTCCTGTATTGCGGCATACTGCATTTTGAGGGTATCACTTCGATGGGCAAACTTCACTTTGAATGTCCAATAGTTTTTCTCGGGATTATTTACTAAGAAACATCCTACTCTTTGACCTGCTAATGTTATACTAGATAGATTCCTACAGAAAAATAGGATGAAATGCCATGTACATCTCAAAATTTTGAATTTTGGGCAAACTGCATATTGAAAGTCTGCTTCTTTGTTCTAGTTTAAGACATTCAATATTGATTGTTGAGTTATGAAAAATACATGGTATCGGATGTGGTTTTATTTGATGCTTTTTCGTATTGTTTAGAAATATTAAGCCTTCAAAATGAGTCAGCAAGTGAAATAATTGTAAAGTAAAGTAACCCAAAACTCTATTTTCTTAATTTGGTTTTCCGGATGTAATAGTTGCAGAATATATTCCGTTTGAGGGTTCAGCCTCAAGTCAAATAATCTGGCAGAAAGAGGAGTTGGGCTAGTTACGCATTCTTGATATTTTAGTTCTTTAATACTACTGAAAATGAAATAAGATTTTTTGACGTTTGACGTTTCGATAATTTTTTTTATATCTTTATCAAAAATTTTTGATAAAAATGAACTAAAAGACTTCTTATAGAAAAAGAACCTCAATTGTTAGCAAATTTTATATTTGGAAATTTTAAATAAATGGCTGTTTACAGTCAATTAAATATTTGTTCTGGCATATTCAAACAAGGGATTTGTTAAGTACTAAGCAGTTTCACTAACGGTTATTCTTCTGAATGTAATTTTTTCTTAAACTTCATCATTACTGAGTTATTCACGGTTGATGTTGTACATTTTTGATCTATTATATGAACACATATTGGGATGTTAAAGTAAGCATTCAAAATACCCGATTATCAGAATCTCCATATCAATGCACGATTTTAAAATCTACTTTGACAATAATTGTAAGTAACACTATTTTAGTAGTATGACAATAAATATTCAAGTAGAAACTATTTTTGGAACCAAACAAGTTGGAAGATTATCTTTCATATCAATTACCTTTTTTTCATTTGGACATGTATTTCATTTTCTGTTATATATTCATTTATTAATGTTACGAATATGGGTAAATTTTATTCAACATGGAACGGAATGAAGGGCTTACCCTTATAGCACTAAATAAAAGCAAATTACTTACGTTATTCAATTCACTCGTTAGTTGAATAAAATCAGAATGGAAGTTCAGAAAATATTTTCCACAAAATTCATTTCAGTTAGTCCTTGCATATATTTTAAGTTTGTAGATGATTTAACAAATGAAGACACTCTGATATAAGTATGAAAAGCGTATAGCTTCAGATCGATGTCATTCATTTGCGAATTTATTTGTATTTAATTTGCGGTTCTCAGTATCACAATAGGGGTTGTAACTTGAGGTTATTGCACAATCACATTAAAATAATAAATATTACTCCACTGCTTTGAACACTATAGTTCCTTCGTATATTGTACATTAACCAATAACCCAAAATTATTCACTTTCTAAGTCGAATGGTCTTTAACCATATTTCATGTGTTGTTTTTCATGGAGGCCTCTTCTCACAATGCCACATATTTTCCTGCCAAACTAACGTATGTGCCAACGTATCTCTGTAGTAGTTTTCGATTACACTACAGATATGTTGAATGGTTACATAGGTAGTAGTACCTAAGGGGTGGACGGAGCACTTCGTTACCGATATTTTTCAGCTAACAGATCAGCTACATATAGTGGTTGTGGCTTATTCACTTTCACCATGACTAACAATGGTTGTTTGAAGAAGGTGTTATTATAATCGGTATATTTTCTCCATTCCTGTAGATCACATTTCTTGAGAGTGCAGTTATCCACAACGGCGCCTGCCTAGTGCCTAGTGGTACCCTTTCTACTTGGTGTATCGAATGTTAATAGCGTCTCCTTCCATTTCAACTCAATGGATAACACAAAGCGTTATCAGGTAAGTAAATGAAATTGAAGATATACTATGTAAACTTCAATAAAATAACTATTAAATGTCTAGTTTTCCCTAATTTAATGAATGAAAATAACTATAGTTTCGCTAACACCGTAGCCTCTTCAAACAAATAATACAAATAACTTCAGTGTTTGATCAGAAACAGTTATGATAGAACAGTTTTGTATTATAGCCGAGGAAAAATGCGTAAGCTACGTTTATTTAATGAAACGATCTTTACATCAAGTGCTTTATTGTGATGGTCCTCAAAGGATGAATCACTGGGAAAGATTATCCCTCCCTCCATGTTAGGGGTCATTTGCATACGATTAGCATAAATCTATAACATAGCTATATCAGCATTGACGGAAGTTTGGATTGGAAAAAAGAGAATTCTTAATTTTTGCTATCTTTCCTCTTTGTTTACGTGTATAATTCTAATTGCTGTTCTACGATGGTTATGAGCAAATCGTGAATTGTAGTAACATTTATGAGCTATCGAGACGCAAACACTGTAGTTTTATATATTCTGGAATCTTCGATGATCAACTAAAAATTGTGACTCACCTAATACTTAATTGAACTTTTCATTATAATTTAAATGTTTCATTCATTATGAAACATGAGATAGAAAAAATTGAATATACACTGAAATTTCAAAATAATATCCAGCAACCTACATATTCATTTCAAAAACTAGATTTCAACCAATACCTCTGATTTGAACAAAAGGAATTAGCTGATAACGACGTATCTTTCGATTATTCGTTATACCTATGAACAGCTATAATGTACTCGTTCACCTGCAAGTCTCATATGCCGTATTGGCACATTTCACTCGATAAATACTCATTTCGCAATATCAGCAAAGTCAAATAATCGAATGCCAAAAACATGTACTATTCCTACATTTGTATAAGGTAAATTAGGCACTCTGCTAACAGACAATTCACTTTTGTCGAAAACCCAAACCTACAGATATTTCAGCAACCGTCGTGATACCTTAGTTCGAAACTTCAAGCGGCAACGTGATCGCAAGTTAGTTCCAAAAATTTCACCTAATAGTTCTAACAGCCTCGAAGGAGACATTCAAAATTTCACGGTAGATAATAATATATATTTTGAAGATACTTGCAGAAAACGGGATCTTTTAAAGTAGGTACCTATCAAAGGATTTCAAAATTAATAAAGAATACGTGTGTGGTAAACTTGCAATGGAAAATGTAGTGTCTGCTGTTCAACCTTTAATAATAGGTTTAGATTTTAGATGAAAATAATACTGATAGTGACACAGAACTAAATTTAATATAAGATAGAATCAAGTTGTTAAAATTGATTATTGTGAAATTTTTCCGTGTACCCACATTAATTTTTATTTTACTTATTATATCTGTAGTAATAAAATAAAATTATTTTCCAATTGAACCTTATTTTCCCTTAGTGTAGAATGCCTTTTCAAATTAAAATGAAAATGAATCTATAAATATATTTTCAAGCCAATCCTGCACTCATTCCTTGCGGTTTGAAGATGTTGGAACCAACACAATGAGGCTTAATCAGCTAGTTGGTTTATTACGGTAAAAGTCAACGGTATGATATGCCGGAAATGTCTGGCTGGCATTCGGTCAAGGTGCATCTAACCCAGACCATAGAGCTGAGCTGAGTCTCAGGAGGCCACAGATTACCAAACCAAAGAATGTGGAGGTTATAGAATAAATGGTGTGTATAAACAAATTGCTTATAAGATGTGTCATGACGTCTATCACGTGATCATCTCCGAGGAGATGTCATGGCTTCTGTATGAACTGTCATTTTGTGTATGTCAAACGATGAACTGTCATGGTGAAGCTGTCATATCTGCCTGTCAACGTACTATATAAACTGTCATGGCGGATCGATGAACTAGCATGGCCGCCTGTCAATGCTACCTGTAAATTTTCTGTGCGCACCATCGAACTGTCGATGGTTCAACTATCATGGCTGCTTGTGCGCGCCATTAATGAAACAGCTGTCATGGCGTCTGTATGAACTGTCACAGCTATCTGTCAACGGATAGCTGGGAGACATCCATGAGTGAATTGTCATGGCGTCTGTCATTTCTAACGAGGTGTTGTGACGAATCTTGCTACTTTCTGGCGATAATTACTTACGAGTCTGTCAAGTCTGTCAGATTTGGATCTAATTGACTTTTATGGTGATTTCTCGGGCGACAGATTTTTGTTAAGGTGTACCTCTCATTGTGGGCTTCTGCTAGGGCCCTCACCACAAAGCGTATCACAGTGCTATCTATGGATAGCCTTGTCTCAGGGTAGTCTCAGTGAAGTGAGTAATCAGGGGTCAATGTCAATAGGACAGACTCCTATTAGGATATTAGAATTACAGGCTTCAATTGCAATCAATACTTTGCTACTTCTCGGTTACTTAACTGATGTTGCAGAAAGTTATGTTAAGCAAACACGAAACTTCCCAATAATAGGTTTATTTATAGCTTCAACATCGATGAATAATTGATTCTGTCTATATAATAATGATCTATCCTGACCCGGTGGAAGCACAAGGAAGCTTAGAAACATTATTTGCAAAGAAACCGGTCCAAGCAGGCCATTTCCTTATTATAGCCTTGAAAACAGATAGTCATGTGAGTATTATCAAAAATAACTATACAGGGTGTTTCAGTTTTTTCGTTCATTACTTCGGCAAACGATAGAACTTTTGAAAATAATAGGGGTCTTTCATATAAAATCTTCTTCTAAATCACTTCGTTTCCGAGATACAGGGTGTTGAAGTTTTGAAAAGTTATTACATTTTGTCCATTATCTTCTAAACAAATGAAGATTTTCAGTTCAAACTTGGTGAACTTCAGTGTTACTGCATGAGAAACTTTCTAGGTGACAGAATGTTCTTGAGACAATTACAGTAGCGTAGTTATGGGGTTTTGTACTCATTTAAACCCCTTTAACTTCTACGCCAATGGTCAAAAACTATTTTTGTATACCAATTTTGGGCACAAAATTCATTTCATTCATTTTCCATAAAAAAGTATTCCTGATAGATTTCAGTTAGAGGCTTCCTGATTTTTCTAATCAGGGTTATCTTATGGAATTTCTTTGGAAAGGCTATCTAAAACATAACACCTATTTATTGGTAACGATGGAGAAAAGTTTATAACAAATGCTCGAAATGATCCATTTACTTTGACGCAACTCTGACATAGATTTCTCAACGACCTTCTTGTTCGAATTAATATTTTATCATTAATTTCACCACAAGCTGTTCGAATACGATTAAGTAGATCTTCTCCATCATGAACCGGTGTGGCATGATTTTATCTTTCAAATAATCCGAACCAAAAAAAAACGTATGGGCCAAAAATATTGCTTTTAAATGCCAAGGCAGACATTGACATTGAAGTCCTTTCGAAAATTCCTAGATCTTGTACCATGATGGGTTTTCATTTGCCCATAAGAAAATGAACAACAACGAAAACTTTCTCCAGCAAATATTGTGAACAGATGGAGCACATTTTACACGTACGTGGATTTATTAATACTCACAATTTACGTCTATGGACAAATGAAAACACTCATGGTACAATATTCAGGAATTTCCAAGAAAAATTCAGTGTCAATATCTGGCTTGGCATTTACAATAACAATATTTTTGGCCCACACGTTTCACCAAACGGACTAGCGACCGCTGCATTTTTAGAATTTTTGGAAACTAATTACGAAGACACCACACAATGAGAGAAAAAATGCATGGATACAATTGGATGGCTGTCTTATCCATTTTTGCAGACAAGTACGAGAATGACTAAATAGAAAGTAGTGGTTATTTGAAACATAAAATTATGCCACGCCAGTTCATAATAGAGTAGATCGACTCAATCGTATTCGAAGAGCTTGTGGTGAAATTAATAATAAAATGATAATTCGAACGAGAAGGTCGTTGAGAAATCTATGTCAGCGTTGCGTTGAATTGAATGGATCATTTTGAGCATTTATTATGAACTATTTTTCATATTTACCAATAAATAAGTATAAATATTTTCTTACGTTTTTAGTCTTTCAAAAGAAATTTCAGAAGATAACCCTGATTAGAAAAATCAAAATAGCTTGGACTTGAAGCTTCTAAGTGAAATTTATCGGGAATACTTTTTTATAGAAAATGAATTAAAGCTTCTAAATTTGTATACAATAATAATTTTTGACCATTAGCGTAGAAGTTTAAGGGATTTAGATGGGTTCAAAACCCCGTAACTACGCTACTGTATTTGTCTCAAAAACCTGGTCCTCTGTTTGGTAAAACGTATGGGCCAAGAATGTTGTTATTTTTATATGAAAATTCTCGGGAAATAGGTCACATTAACACTCTGTTTTAAAATTTTCGTCTTTATGCAAGTTTCGGTCTCACGACCATCATCAGAAGACTTATTATGTCTAAGACTTGATTACTTAAAACTAATTGTATTACACAAAGCGTCCAAATCGCACCAATTTCAATTAAAATGCCCACGTCGCCGAAACGAACAGAAACACGATTAAACGAAATTGTAAACCTCGATGCTATAGTAAAATTATCAAAAATCCACTGGAAAAAAGATTTCTTAATAAAAGCGTACTCATGTCAACACAGTAAGTGATCGACTAGAGACCAGACAAATAAAATTTAATTTTTAAGTATACAACTTTCGAACCAGATGTTAGATTTACGAACTAATAGAAAAGGTTTTATCGTGACAAGAGGTACACTTGACATTCTACCTAAATATATACTATTACATTATACGAGGCATGTAGGAATTTGCAAGAGATATTATTTGATCAAATTTGTATAGATATGACTTAGATTTTGCGTGTCAAATATATAATTTATATAATTTTTTAGAAGACATTAAAGAAAAATGTCATAATTTAATTCACATCAGAGGTTGAAGTTAATAAAAAATTAAATTTTCTAGACATGACACTTATTAATAATGATACAAACATATTAACTACCTGGTATACCAAATCAACGTTCTCAGGTAGATACTTAAATTTCAACTCAGATACACCAATAAGTCATAAAGAGAGTGTAATAATAGGTGTTGCTGATAGGGCCATTAAACTTACTTCAGCACAGTTTTGAGAAAAATGTATGCAAAAAGCTAAAAACACATTAAAACAAAATTCATACCCAACGTATCTAATGAACAAAATATTCAAAGAACGAGTTCATAAATTTTATAATAAAACAGAAAACACGAATAAAGAAACTAATGATAGCAAAAATAATAAATATATTCCAATCCCATATGTAAAAGACTTATCAGAAAAAAATGATAAAACTTTGAAAAAATATAATATTACAGTAGCACACAAAAGTACAAACAATTTAAAGCCAATTTTTACTCAATTAAAAGTTAAAATACCCAAAGATAAAATAACACATAGTGTTTATGAAGTATCATGTTCTCAGTGTCCATCTAAATATATCGGACAGTCATCACAATATGATTCGGAAAGAATGAAAGGCCATAAATATTCGAAAAATGTAACAGCATTAAAAACCACGAAACACAAACTAAACATACTTTCAATTTAAACGATTATAGAATCTTAACAGTAGAACACAATGAAAAAGCCAGAGAAGTACTTGGAATGTTACACATGAATAAACAAAAAAATAATATTAATGACCGATCAGACATCAAAGGGCTAGGAAATATTCATAATATTATAACGTAAAATTTCAAAACAACATAAAATCATAACAGATGGTAGTTTGAGATTATCTTGTTGAATAGTGCAAAAACGCAACAGTCGATAAATCGAATCATTTCAGACCGAATTTTAGAAGTTAACAGAGCTAGTTGAATTGTATTATGTACGAGTCTGTTAGGTTAATTAGTGGTGTATATGTATTTATAGGTATGTACAAGTAAAAATAGTGCATTCTAGAATAATCATTGCTCATAATTTATGTTTTTATATATACAAGTGCTTTTTTCACGATTTTAAAGTAATAACCTAAATGTAAACACCAGTCATATTGAACAATATGTATTTTTGTAGTGAGAATTTCTTCTGATGATGGGATCTAAGTCCTGAAACTAGTAAAGATGGTTTTATAATGTATGTGTATTAATTAGCCGCTACGCCCAAGAAAAATAATTTAAATAATTAAATTATATAAGAAATTCTCGGGAATTAGGTCATATTAACACTGTTATAAATGTTCGTCTTTACGTACGTTTCGGTCTCACGACCATCATCAGAAGGCTCATTTTGCCAAAAAGGGGTTAACTAAAACTAATTAGCACAAGCGTCCATATCGCACAATCTTCAATCAAAAAGCTCACGCCGTCGAAACAAACAGAACCACGAATAATCGAAAATTGTATCGTACAATTTTTATAACAGAGTGTTAATGTGACCTAATTCCCGAGAATTTTTTTATATAATTCATACTGGGTCAAGAATCTTATTATCTTATTATATTAAATAATTAAATATAACGGCAAAGAAAATATAAATGGAATAAATATATATATTATATATATATATATATATGTATATATATATATATATATATATATATATATATATATATATATATATATATATATATATATATACGTAGAACTGGATTCTCGGGTATTGATCCCCGTTGTTTGGTTTCGGTCCTCAAAGGACCTTTTGAGGACCGAAACCACACAACGCGGATCAATACCCGAGAATCCAGTTCTACACATTACGTCCGCGAGAACCTAAGAAGAAATATATATATATACATATATATATATATATATATATATATATATATATATATATATATATACATATATATATATATATATATATATATATATATATATATATATATATATATACGTAGAACTGGATTCTCGGGTATTGATCCGCGTTGTGTGGTTTCGGTCCTCAAAAGGTCCTTTGAGGACCGAAACCACACAACGCGGATCAATACCCGAGAATCCAGTTCTACACATTACGTCCGCGAGAACCTAAGAAGAAATATATATATATATATATATATATATATATATATATATATACATATATATATATATATATATATATATATATATATATATATATATATATATATATATATATATATATATATCTATATATATATATACATATATATATATATATATATATATATATATATATATATATATATATATATATATATATATATATATACATCTCACTATATTCTGGGCGTCCTTACAAAAACGCGACTCTCAGCGTCCGGTCCAATTTTGTAACAGGGATTTATAAATTTTTGCGCATGTACTCGATGTATCATAAATAGATGTTACCTCAACAAATTTCAGCAAATTCTATGAAGTCATATACACTTCACTATATTCTCAGCGTCCTTTCATAAAAACGCACCTTGGCGTCTACAACATATACGAAGCTTTCATATTACAGATTCCTGGGCGTCCCCACATATAAAAACTGTTTACGTGGCAGATGCCTGAGCGTCCTACGGCGTTGCCACGATTATGCTCCAATAGCAGTACCGAGTAGAGGCAAGGTAGAAGTATCCAGGTCCTCCCCGATGCACGAGTGCAATAGACACGGGCCGTCAGATCAAGGACGGTGAAACCGTTAGACAAACACTTACAACTCCTTTGGTACCCGACTAGTAAAAGTAGACTGTTTATTTGTTTTAGAAATAAAAAGGGTCATTTCACATTTGTTCTTTGAACAAGATTAGTTAATCGTTCAGTTGATTTCGTCTCTATTTTTCAGTTAAGTAGTGTCAAAGATCATGATTCGAAGGTGATATCATTGTACAAAATTCTAGGTACCTATAAAACAATAATATAACAACTTTGATTTTTCGCATAATTTCGAATAGTTTCAGAATTTATCTTTTTTTTTACTTCCCATATCTTTGATAGAAAGTGTATATATCGTCAACTTGCTGATCTCACATTGAAAAACTATAAGCAGGATACTAAAATATTTGTATCTGTAACTATTTGTAGGACAACATTACAAACAAAATAGAATTTTCTATTTTGAGGACAGAAAAAAAATCGATTATCAGGTGCCGGCAAGAAAAGCAGCATCCTTCTTTGAAAAAATATTTAATGGAGCAACATTACAAAAGTAATGACGAACCAATGATACACCCGAACATTTCCTATGAATTTCTTCAATATATTTTTTTTTGATTTTTGGATTCACTAATGAAACGTCCAGTTTAACTGAAATCTCCAGAAAATCGGCTGACAATTTATAATCGAATTTGGAAGATGAAGCACGTCAAGAGTTTGATCTTTATTGCGAATGACTTATTTGATGAAATTTGATGTTTAAAATATCACGAATAGTCCAGTAAATGAAGGTTTTCACCCACGGATTTTTGAGAGTGCTTTTTTATTTACGAAACTTGGCGAGTAGGTTCAGGGGGCATCCCATATTGCTTGTGGTCAGTTAGGATGACCGCTTTCACGTGCCCCCTAAAAAAAAAGATCAAAAAAATGATCGAAATTGAAAATAAATAGTATTTTCGTATTTTTCGGATCCAAATGCAATATTTCCGAAAAACGCAGCCTTCTCGAGTTGGTGGGGCTCTGGAAAAAAATCGAGCAAAACATAAATCGGCTAATAATTAGATGATTCAAAAAAAATTTATAATTGGAAGATGAATTTTTTGTTAACATAACTTTTCTTCCCGGTCAATATTTCGAGAGATATTCCAAAAGAAACGGAAAAAGTCCAGTCCAAGGGTTGATAAAGTAGCCAAGGACGTTTTAAAAATATTCTAAAAATTTGAGCACATATAATGACCCCAAATGAACATTTTTTCATTCTTGGCAGTTATTCCAAGGATAGTAACGATTTTTCAGCAGATATTTGAAATTGGGCAGCATCCATTAAAATTACAATAGAACGCGTTCGATTCTTACGAAATTTGAATTTTTTCTTGTTTTTTGTTCACTGGTTATGAATCCTTCGAGGAAATTTGAAAATTCGAAATGTCGGAACCGAAATGGACTCTCTGTCCGTATTGGGACCTTACGAAAATGATAAAAAAAGTTTTATCGTGGTATATCATGACTCAAAATAAAACTTTTTTCATATTGTTGCTGTCATGTCTGCATTTGCTTATTTTACTGTTCGGAATATTGCCAGTGCAGGTATTGTTATAAGCTTATAAGTTTAATTAATTTTATCAATATTTTTTTTATGGGACACTTATATGCGATCAATATTTTGATATTTTCTGGAAATTTCTTTAAAAATTGACTTTTGATCAGCTCAGGTCCAAATGTATGTAACCCAAAGGTATTATTATTATTTGAGAAGAGTACCTATAGATACCCAAAAAAACCTAAGTTTTCGTTGTTTCAATTGAAGTAGTCTCAAAAAAATATTCTTATGAATAGTCATTGTGGGACATCCTGTGTGCTGATATGATGTATAAGTGTGGTTATGACTTACTAAAAGAATGAAAGATACTAAAAGAATGAAAGATAAGTATTGACAAAATTTTGAAAGATTCTTCGCGATAGCAATAACCTAACACACCAAAATACTTAACATACTTCGAGATTATCGATTAAAATTTAATATTATGGTGTTCTCAAATTAAGTATACCAAATTTTGAGATACACTTTAAGATTAGTGTTTTTCGTAACTCATCATTTCCTTTCTATCAGAGCTATCAAGATGAAAATCTATATCATCAATGCTTTCCAGTTGTAATTCATCTTTTTTTTAATACTTTGACTACATGAGAGGGAAACCTATAATATTCCAAGAACATCATGTGAGTCGGCAGTGGAATGTAGAGACGGAAGATAGGCATTCGTTCTTTTCTTGAAGGTTTGGAGGTTATAGGCATAGGGAAAAACTACCTACCTAGTTGAGCCCATCGTGCACCCCGTGGTAAGAAGTTTATTCTTCTCTAGCAGGTTGTTCTGGGGGCAGTTTTGCTTCGCCGATTTAACGGTGCCTGAAAGATGTCAAAGCAGGGAATTCCAACAGGATGTGAGGGGCAGTTTCTCCCACCTCTCTGTTTCACCTACATAATAGGATCATCTGCGATGCCCATAGTATGAAGGTGTTTGTTACGATGACAATGACTCGTTAGGATTCCAGTCATCTCTCTGATGTCCCTTCTGTTCAGAGAAAGGAGTTTCTTTGATAGGGTATGAGCTAACACCAGACTATAGTCTGGATCCTCATTCTCAATTAAGATGGTGGCGACTGACGGGGTCGGCGATCTCGATGGTGAGGAGAAAGTGGAAAAAAAGGTGAAAAAAGCGGAATTCTGATGAAATGTTGTAGCAAGCTATGTGCAGTATATGTCTGTATAATTTGTTATGGTATTTTACACAAAAGTTATAAAAAAAGTAACGCAAAAATTCTATTTCTGAATGGTCAGAAAATGGTGAGTTGCAGTTAGACCAGTGAGGCTATAAGAAAACAAGTGGAATTACAGGAGAAAAACAAACTTCTAGAAACTGAAAATAGGTACTTCAAGGGAATAATTGCAGAAATCAGAGATAAAAACAATATCTTGCACATAAATAATGATTTACTCCTTCAAAAAATGAATAACTAGAAAAATCTTGTCTTCCGGATGGATTCCGCGTCACAATAGCTGAAACAGTTCACGCCTCAAGCCTGCCCTGAAGATGCCATCTGTAATGGTTGGCGAAACGTCGGCATCAAGTCGAGCTATTGTGACGCGGAATCCATCCGGAAGACAAATTTTTCAATATTAGCTGTCCGCGGAAGTCTACTATCCAAGATAATGAATAACTATGAAGAAAAGATAATCTACCCACAAAAAGCCGAACAGAATACGATCAAACCAAACCGGAGCAAGGTAGTCAGTGGTCCCAAAAATGTGAACAACCAACATAAATTGGTCCCACATCTGCACAAATTGATACTCCAATTCGGTCTCCAGATTCCATAAAAGATTATGAAGCTAACAATCAGCCAAATGGGCTTATATCGTGGGCATCTGGAATTTCGGAAAAGGTTGGCCCAGGAGAAACAAAGACGGATACTGACAATCAGATCGAGAATGATGGGTTTCAACAGGTAAAATGGTGTAAACCAAGAAAAAACAACAAAGACAGATGGATTTTCAGGTGTTCAAAAAAATTATGGATATACCTACACAAGGTGAAGCGAGAAGCTACTGGAGACGAAATTAAAAGCTACATTAGGAGCAAAGCTAGATTGGAGGAACATGAAATATGGGTGGAAAAGATTTCCATAGCTGGCAATGGACTCAGAAAATATGTTGTTACTGCTCCTCGGCAGAAGAAAGAAGTACGACTCTTGTTTTTGTCCAAGTGGAGTTGGCATTAAAAGATTTGACTTTCAGAAACACAAGCAATTTCTTGTGCAAATTAGACAGGATAATGGCAGGAATTTTTGACATATAAACAAGCAGTGGATCAGAAAAATTGTGAAATTAGTACTATACATCAAAACGTGCAGTCAATAGGTAATTGTGTAGACGAGTTGGAAGAGTTGATGTCAGATAACGCATACTCCCAAATTCTATGTATCACAGAACACTGGAAAACGGGGGAACAATTAAAAACATTTAGCCTGAAGGATTTATTCTTGGAGGCAAGTTTCTGTAGACAAAATGACAATGAGCATGGTGAGACAGCAATATACCTAAGAAGAGGGACTTAGGGCGTAGAATGAGACGAGTTAAAAAATCGTCAATAGAGAATGAAATTGACTGTGTAGCGAGTGAAGTTATTATTGAAATAAGAAATGTGCTTATAGTTTCTATTGACAGGCCTTCAAGTGCAAACGTTGACATATTTTTCTCTTAATTTGAAGAAATTTTTAATGTGGTATATAATGAGAGAGGAGATGTTGTAATTGCTGGTGACTTCAACATCAATGTTTAAGAGGAAACAATAGATAAATTCAGATTCTGTGATATGATGAACTCAGTCAACATCATCCACAAAATTAATAAGTACACCAGAGTTACACCATCATCTCAATCATGTGTAAATAATATGTTCACTAATATTGAAGACACACCTCCATATCAGATCACTTTGCACCGAAATTAACATTTTTGACTCAGAGAACCACATGCTCCCATACTTATAGCATATGTTTCAATGTAAATAATGTGGAAAAATTCGAGAGCATAATGAAAAATCAAGATTTGTCTCATACAAATGACATAGCTAGAGAGAAAATAAATGAGCCGTGGGAAATGTACATAATTCCATGAAATTACAGGGAATTGCACATTACATTGCTGACAGCTTCTTGAACTATATAACTGATTATATTGATGAGTTAATAATTCGTCAAAATTAGCCACATATAAACAACACAACCAAATATATGGAATCTATGTTTGTTAATTTAGTTAGTGGAAGTGATTTCCTGAATATAGTTAAAAATCTGGAAAATAGAATGAGCAGTGGTGTAGATGAGATCCCAAACAAATCGATAAAAATTGTTGATGTTTAATTGCAGAACCTTTAGTCTACATCATAAATAACTCCTTCAAAATTGGTATATTTCAGTTGAAAACGGCATGTATAATTCCTGTATTCAAAAATAATGGTGATCCAAAAATTACAGATAACTATAGACCAATAAGTTTATTGGGAGCCTTTTCAAAAATCTTTGAAACTGCAATGTGTAATAGATTGATTCTTACAGTATGTAACTTGATAAGTGACTCTCAACATGGTTACTTGGAAGGAAAATCTACCCATACTGCAACTTTCCAGTTCATACAGCATATAATAGACTCATTAAAGGATGATACATACGTTAGACTCATTCTTAGACCTTTCTAAGGCATGCGATTGCTTGAATCATGAGATATTGTTGAATAAGCTGGAATATTGCGGAATAAGGGGACCAGCTCTAAGCTGGTTTAGATCATACTTAGAGGATAGGGAACAGACGATGAAGATCACGAAAGATGAAGTTGAGGGAAAATCCTCCGAAAAAATATCAAACATCAGTATTCCACATGGTAGCATAACGGGACCATTGCTTTTTAGAGTTTACGTGAATGATTTGAATAATTTCATGAAGCTTAATGAGGCTTGTAAGTTGATTAATTATGCTGACGACACAAATATGCCAGTAAAGGCTCCTGATAATCAGTATGATTGCCAAAGTAGATTTAGACTCTGAAAGAGCCAAATCTTGGTTCATACAAAATAAACTGGTTCTTAATGAAAATAAAACAAATCTCGTACTGTTCAAAACAATCTATGCCCGCACTGACTTGCCTTTTGATGTTAGTCTACGTAAAAAGAACTTCATAGTTAGTAAGCACTTCAAGTTCTTGAGGGTCTATATAGATAATTTTTTATGCTGAGCTATCCATGTTGAGCAACTCTGTCAAACTGAGTTACATATGTTACTCACTCAGGGTAATTAAAAAATATGCAAGCTTTGAAACACTGAAAATAGTGCATTAT